>PVHX01000348.1:0-201724 GCA_004024805.1 Geosciurus inauris | reverse complement strand
GTAAATTCTTTTAACTTTTGTTTATCATGGAAGGTTTTTATTTCATCATCACATCTGAAGCTCAATTTTGGTGGATATAATAAGATTCTTGGTTGGCATGCATTTTCTTTCAGAGCTTGGTGTATGTTGTTCCATGATCTCCTGACTTTAAGGTTCTGGGCTGAAAAATCTGCTGAGTTCCAAGTTGGTTTCACCCTATATGTAATCAATTCCTCTCTCTGTGGCCTTTAAAATTCTAACCTTATTCCATATGCTATGCATTTTCATTACAATGTACCTTGTAGATCTGTTGTAATTTTGTACATTTGGTGTCCTTTAAGCCTCTTGTATTTGATTTTCCAATTCACTTTTCATTTTTGCAAAATTTTCTGATATTGTTTCATTATAAAGGTTGCACATTCCTTTGGTTTGAAAATCTGTGCCTTCTTCTATACTGATAAATCTTAGATTTGGTCTTTTGACACTATCCCATAATTCTTGTACGTTCTGTTCATGATTTTTTTGGTACTGGAGATTGCACTCAGGGGTACTCGACCACTGAGCCACATCCCCAGCCCTATTTTGTGTTTTATATAGAGATAGGGTCTCACTGAGTTGCTTAGTGCCTCGCCATTGCTGAGGCTGGCTTTGAACTCGCAATTCTCTGGTCTCAGCCTCCCTAAGTGCTGGGATTATAGGCTTGCGCCACCATGCCCAGCTCTGTTCATGATTTTTTACCATCTTCACTGTATGATCAACTTTATTTTCATGATTGTATGTTTTGTCTTCATTATCTGGGATTCTGTCTTCCAAGTGATCCAGTCTGCTGGTGATGCTTTCTATTGACTTTTTTATTTGGTTTGTTGTTTTCTTCATTTCTAGAATTTCTGATTTTTTTTTTTTGCACAATCTCTAGCTCTTAAATTAATCATTTGCTACCTATATTTGTTCCCTTATCTCTTTGTTAGTGTGATCAGTGGTTGCCTTTTTTTGCTCTCTTATCTTTTTGTTGGAGTAATTAATGGTTGCTTTTATTTGCTTTCTTATTTCTTCATTGGGTGATTAATTTTTGCTTGTATTTGCTAGCTCAAGTCATTTTTTAATTTGCAGATCATTTTAATTACATACACTCTGAATTTTTTCTCTGACATTTCATCAACTGTGCTGTTAATGGATTCTATGATTGTAGTATTTTGGATTGTTTGGGACAATTTCATGTTGATTATGTATCTTCCTTTCTTGCAATGCCCATCTGAGATTTTGCAGTTTCTATCCTATAATCTTGTAGTGACCCTACAGATTACTTATATTTCACCTTGTTGTTCACTTCCAGTCCCCAGGAAGTGTCCCCACATGGACAGTACTGCCACAAAGATGGTGGTCCTGGGCCCTATGTAGGCGACAGTAGTGGAGGTAACTCAAGACGGCAGTAGGGATGGCCCCAGATGGATGCAAACACTTTCAGAGTTGGGGCTAAAAGCGTGGGACTTACAATGGCTTTGGGCTGATTGATCAGAGATGCAGCGCTGTGGTGGGCCACTGCCTCCAGGCCCTGTCTATTGTCCCATGGTAGAGGCTATTACATGGGAAGAGCTATGAGGATGGTTGCAGTGTCCCAAGATGGATACAGGAAGGAAGCAACAGCATGGGATCGCCATTCTGTGCAGGGGTGGTCCTAGGCCTGGGCTCTCACACAGACCTGTGAGGGCAGTCATAGGGCTTATCTTGGCCTGGACTCCCTCAGGGCTCCCAGATGGTGGGCCTGGGCCTGGGCCTGGGCCTGCACTCCAGCAGATTGGCAGGGGCTCTGGCACAGAACTGGGGGTGTTCCTAGGCCTCATGTAGGCCAAGTCTCCCACAGGGCTACCTGGAAGCAGTTTTGCACCTGTATCTGGGTTCCCCTGTGGGTCAGAGAATTGGTGGGTAGCAGTCTAGGGCCTCACCTTGGCTGGGCTCCTGTGGAGGTCCCCGGAAGTGGTCCTGGGCCTTGGCCTGTGCTCCCACTTGTCAGCAGGTGCTCTGGTGCGGCTCAGTTTTTCTTAATGGAAGTTATATACAACTAAGCTTCAAAATACTTGAATTCTCAATGCTAACCTATTTCAGTTATCTAACAAGACACTTAACTTTCTGCATCTCAGATGTCTTACCAGTAAAATGGGTTTAGAGCTATAAAGAGATTATTTCCAAATAAACTCCAACTCTGAAAACTCAGTGGAATAGTCCACTAAGGGGAAAATTGTAGGTTAATTAAAGACTAAAATAGTAATAAGGTACCATTTTGCATTTACTATGGTCAGATATTTGTCTTTTATAAAAAGATTGTAATTTTCTATTGCTAATGAAAACTACTCTTGGAAGCTTTCCAGTTCTTTTTAAGTAAAATACTGTGTGCATGAGATGTCTTTGCATCTGTTTCATGTTTATAGATGGTCTCTATTCAAAAAGGGCTGCCATCCTCTTCTTATTCCCATCTGACTTCTGAGCAATTATAGCTACTCTATTGAACTAGATGGAATAATTGTTCTCTTTATGCTCTTGCCGAAGAGTGCACACAGCCACACCACTCTTGACACTTGAAAGAAGTTAATTATGTTTAACCAAAAAAGGACACTTGCTTAACAAGGACAGATAAACGTGTTAGCTTCAGGCAAGGCTCAGCTGCCTGGTTGGCCATTTGTACATTCCCAATCTCCCCTCACTGCTACACAGATGTCAGGGGCCTTGCAGGTGAATCCCAGCATGCCTGCATCCAGAGAAGGGTGTCATGAGCTTGTGCTGAGCTTGTGAGATGGCATATGGCTCTACTCCTCCATTTGACAACTTTATTAGTTTCTGTCTATAGTTCGAGTTTGTAGCACTGCAGAACTCAAGGTGCTGTTCACCATAGCCTCTTCACTTCTTTTTTATCCCTTCAAACACACTTGTATAATTGGCTGGATTGGTAAAGTTCTACAGTGGTTTGAACAGTTGCTAAAAATGAAAGAGAAGGCCTGGCTATCAGTGGTAAAGAATAGAGTGAGATGTCCTATTATTGTTACAACTTTGTTTAGCACTTTAAATAAACATCAAAATATAAGAAGTATGCAAGGGCTTTAGATAATATATATGTAAAGGAGAAGAATGCCAGGGACTCAAAGATTACCATACAGAATTATGCTGCTGTATAATCCTCTCCATACAAGGCACTTTTGTAGGTTATAGGTGCTTAGATTGGAAAAGCTTGTGTGTGTGTGTGTGTGTGTTACAGACTCACAATGTAGTTTTTTGATCATTACAAAAATCATTTGATAAGACAAAATTTAGAAATAACCTAAAACTTCAATATCAAAGAGATATTAATGATGATGCTTCAATAAGCAAAGCCATTTAATTCATGTAAAGATTATATAGCAATATTAAAGAATTATCTGAAGTTATATGAAAAATGAAAAACGATAAATATTTGTACTCTGATTATATCTGTAAAAGTGTGTATTATGGACACAGTGTGGAAAGGAACACAAAGATTGCTGATATGATAATATGGTAGGGCTTTTTGTTCTTGTAAAGCTTAATTTTAAAAATGTTATCTACAACAATGGTGAGGCGCTAAGCAACTCAGTGAGACCCTGTCTCTGCATAAAACACAAAATAGGGCTGGGGATGTGGCTCAGTGGTCGAGTACCCCTGAGTTCAATCCCCAGTACCAAAAAAAAAATGTTATCTACAAGTCGTACATCAAAATACATATTTATAAGTTTGTTATAAATGAGAAAATAGAATTAGATGCATTGATTATTTTGTGTAAAGTCTTTTGTGCATTTGATGTTCACAGTCATGTTTGGGGGCAGACTTTAAGCCTATTTAATAGATGAACAGACCAATGCCAATTAGCCAAGGCTAAATTAATTGCCCAAGATTGAAAAATAATATGTGCAAAGTCCAGTTTCCTTTCAACTACATTAAACTTTTACAGTGAAAAATAATGAAATGAGATATATAAAAATGCGTGTTACCTACAAGGTATATTGGGATGTGAAAAGAAGAAAACCTGAGGATTAGAAAACTGTAACTTAGAAACAGTTTATTCTTAGACAACTCATATGCCTGTTTTACTGCTGTATCTTAAATAGATGGAGTAATTTCTACTAATTTCCCTGCTGTCAACAAGCAAAATTCTACAATGACAGCTGGTCTACTAGCAATCCAGATAACATTAGTTTCATCTTTACAGGAATAGGTTCCCTTGGCCCACTATGTACAGCATATGTCAAGGACAATGGTATCCAGGTCTGGAGAAAAGGGCTGATGGGCTGGACATGAGAAGAAAGGGAGATGGACAGATACTGGGCAACACAGTGAGCAAGAGGTTAAGTTATATTTCTGCAGGTAGGGGACCTGGCCACAGATAAGCAAGGCATAGATTGTCCTAGTGATTCTGTCACAATTTCAGTATTGCCAAATGGTGGCACAAGGCCAACCACTGCCGAAAGAATGCTACACAAATCTCACTTTGGCTGGACCTAGCAAAGACCATAGAAAGAACTTAAGGGCTCTGTCACACCATACTACAGGTTACAAGAGCCCTCCTTCCTCCAAGCAGTCAGATGCATTATTATGTACAAGCAGAGAAGCAGTAGTATCTATGAGACTGAAGGAGTACCTACAAGAAGACATTCTCTAAAGAGATTGTTAAAAATATTGATTTGGACAAAATTTTGAAAAATATTAAATAAATTTTCTTTTCTTTTTTTATTAATTATATAAAGGATTATAAAGGAAAACTACATCAGCGTTTGGCAAATGTGCTCTGTGCATTGAGTGACAGTGAATTAAATGACCATCCATACTGATGAACACAAACCCTTGTGCACACTATACTGTGTGTGAGAGCATTCATACTCATGTGCAGATGTGTATACACACATATTCATATACCTTATTGATAGTACAACTGGTACCTCATTGGAACAAAGAAAAATCTTCTGTTCCTTAATCTATTTTCTCAACACCTAGTTCCACATTATATATATTGATTTTGCTGTTGTTTTATGTCACATATAATTCACATTGATAGGTGATATCTTTGAAATATTACTGAAATACAATTGGCAACATATTCTCCATTTTTTGTAGCTCTTTTTAATGGAATTTTTATGTAGGACCTTTATTAACACTTTTACATTGTACAAGCTATCTCTTTCCTTACTTCAAAAATATTTTGTCCAAACTGAGAAGACCTAACCTTTCTTATATTCTTATGAACATATGTGGTGTTTTCACCACAGGATAACCAGAAAATATTTTCTTCTCTGTGTGCTGTGTAGAAAGGGTTCTGTATGTCTTTGAAGAAAATTAACTATTTACAGCCTGATTATTATCTAAAATATTTTTCCAACATTTTAAAACCTATAACTCTTACATCTTTAATTTCATGATCATATCTATGGCATTTTAGTTAAAATTGGCTACTTACCACTTTTAGAGTGTATGTGTAAACAAATATTTATATATCACTGTGAAAATATGAAATATGTAAAATTTTATTATATAGAATATATATAGTTCATACATATACATACAATCTGTGTACATGTGGATGTATCATATCTAGATTTGTACATCTTATATACATATATTTTATACACATATATACATTTTTGGTCAAATGTCATATTTACCTATGTATGATTTTGTGAGTGACATTAGGATGATTCTGAAGAGAATGGATAGACAAGAGTGACAGATTTATCAGAGGCAATTTCAGTAATAGAGGTGAGTCAGAATATCTGTGAGTTCATCGGAACCTTAAAGACTACATGTTATGGTTTGCATCCGGAATATCCCTCAAAATCTCATGAGGTGAAGAATTTTGTTTCCCATGCATCAATGTTCAGAGATGAAGCTTTTGGCAAGTGATTGGGTCATAAGAACTCTAACCTCATCAGTGGATTAATCCATTTGACTGATTAACAATATGAGTGAACTACTGGGAGAAGGTGGAAACTGTAGGCAGGTGGGGCATGGTTGAGAAAGTAGGTTACTGGAGGCCTGCCCTTGAGAATTGTATCTGTCTTCAACTTCATCCTCTCTTTTTGGCTCTCTTTCCTTGCACCCAAAAGCTGAACAGCTTCTTCCATCATGCCTTTCTCTCATGATGTTCTGCCTTACCTCAGGCCCATAGCAATACAGGCCAGCCAACCACGAACAGAAACCTGTGAAACCATGAGCCACAATAAATCTTTCCTCCTTTAAATTGTCTCTGTCAGGTATTTTCATTACAGCAATGAAAATTTGACTAATACACCATAGTTCTATCACTCTTACAAGGAAAGAAAGCAAATCCTGTTGTAGTCAAGTGGTTTGCTCTCATATGAGCCCATAATAGAAAAAACGCAGTCCATAACCATAAACACACACACACACACACACACAAATCTTTTAAAAGAAAGTCCTGCAATTTTCTCACTGAAATGCCTGATGAAATTGTGCTAACTTCCAGATTTCAAGCCTCCTGACCTATTTGTAACATATAAGTTACTTACTGAATGTTTTAGTCACCTTTTTCACTGGTGTGACTAAAAGGATCTAATCAGAACACATGTAAGGAGGAAAAATTTATTTGAAGCCGGGCACGGTGGTGCAAGCCTATAATCCCAGCACTTTGGAAGGTTGAGACAGGAGAATCGCAAGTTCAAAGGCAGCCTCAGCAATGGTGAGGTGCTAAGCAACTCAGTGAGACCCTGTCTCTACATAAAACACAAAACAGGGCTGGGGATGTGGCTCAGTGGTCGAGTGCCCCTGAGTTCAATCTCCAGTGCAAAAAAAAAAAAAAAAAAGTTTATTTGAGGGCTCACAGTTTCAGAGGTCTTAGTCCATAAAAGTCTGACACCATTTCTCAGGGCTTGAGATGAGGCTGAACATCATGGCAGAGTGTGTGGCAGCTCCCATCATGGAGATCAAGAAGCAGAGAGAGAAACTCCACTCTCCAGATACACAATATATACCCCATTGCCTTGCCCCCTAATTAACCACTTTCTCCAGCCACAACTCACCTGCCTCTAGTTACCACTCAGTTAATCCCATCAGGAATTAATTCACTGGTTGGATTAAGACTCTCACAACCCAATCATTTCTCCTCTGAACCTTCTTGTGTTTTCTCACACATGAGCTTTTGGGGTCATCTCACATCCAAACCATAACACTGAGGAATTTGTGATTAATTGTAAATAATATTAATACTATTTAAGAGAATATGACTGTAAAAAATGAAAAAAGTAAATGTGACATTCCTCATTGTGTTCCTCTTCAACTAACCAAATCTATTTCAAATAATTTTCTGGTAAGAAACCACTGACAAAAGCCCAGAGGACGTATACCCTATTTAAACTCCTATAGAAATTATCACATGTGCCACCATGTGGATCTCGCATGAACATTCTTTTTTCTGAGTTTTGCCTAGTCAATTGAAATGTTAAACTCATGGGGAAAATAATAAGTACTGTTTTCCCATAATTGGTAATACAATGGAAAATCAGGGAGTTGAAAACTTTGCTGATAAGCAGTATATGAAATTTATAGGACATCTTTTGTATAAATACTAGGATAAACCAAATAATGAATTGCCAACATTCAAAAGTTCTGTACTTACAAAATATCAGTTTTATATAGTTTCACCTATCACAAACCTCATGCTCCAACTTTCTGGAAGACAGAGGCTATAAAATTCTTTATTTCTTCTCTCATAGCATTATGTTGTAGACATGGACATCATTGTCATGGTACAGTCTTTTGTGATCTATCATAGTCCTTATTAAAATACAAATGTCTATTGATATATTCATTCATCCATTACCCATTAGACTATATTAAGAATGTATTAACAATCAGCTTAGTGACTGGCCAGAGTGGATGCTCCATATCTTTTTTCACAATGTTATGAATGCAGGAGTTAGTTAATCTTATTTTCTTAATAATCATGTGATAAGCAATAATGAGAAGTAGTTTTGACAATAGGCTCTGAAGTCAGACTTTCTGGGTTTAGATCTGGATGCAACATTTACTTTCTGTGGGAGTTGGAACAAATTGCTTAAACATCAGTTTCCTCATGTGTAAAACAGATAGTACTAATTTTTGCTTAGAAGAGTGAACAACATGTAATACTTGCTATATAGCTATTATGCTCTATTTTAAATAATAATTCACTGAATTCTGATTCAGTGTGTGTGTCTCATGGTGGTGATGGTAGGAGGGGGTTTTTACTAGGACTACTTTCAGAAATGTTTAGCATGAGTTTTTCTTGGAGAGAATGACATTTTGTTGAATAATGAAATTGTAATTTTCATGACTTTTCTTTTTGCTACTTCTGTGGAATTTTTGGAATTTCTGTGGTGAGTCTTACCAGATAAAGCATTTGGAATTGAGATTTAGTTCCAAGCTAAGGAAAATAAAAACAGTGAAGAAAGCTGAAAAAAGACAATATTACCTTTGAGATCCCACATATTGCTACAATTATCCCCCATTCAATCTTTCCTGAGGCCTGAAAACCATGTGGGAATCAAGGGATTCTCTTTCACAGGGACTCCATAGACAGGGTCCTGTAGCAGAAGCCAAATAAGGCTGTTAATAGACACCAGTCCCCACCAATAAAGGTCCAAGTGCTCAACTCTGCCACCAACCTCCTTTTTGATACCACTTTGATGCTTGGGCTGATTGCTGTTGCTAAGGGCCCCAGGATCTGGGAAAACTGAGCCAGAAGTTGAGCTGGGCCGATCTGTGTGGGTCTGCAGTCCAGTGCAGGTGATATCAAGAAGATAATCAAGTCAATCCTTGAAGCTTTCTATCAGAGGAAGGTACAGGTATGTGGACATAAATGGACAATAAAACAAGAGGTCATAACCAGAAAATAACCAGAATCAATAGGATATGGACAATGAGGGAGCAGGTTATAGCAGAGACTGAGAACACTGTGAGGAATCCAAGACCAAGTGTCTTATTTACTACCATAGCTGCAGTACCTGACACAAGCATAGTAAACATATTAAATGAACACATGGATGGATTACTGAGGGAGGTAGGACTATATAATCAGTTAAAAATACAAATCTTACTGTATAGCTAGAATATTATTGATATATTACCAAATACGATGGAAAAAATAGAAAATTCATTTCTTCTTTCTTGAAATAATCTTCAATAAGCTAAAATATCAGTTATCTTTTTCCATTTCATTATCATATTTCTCTAAGGTTTAGGGATGTGTTAACTTAGCCCCCTATTCCTAATATTCAGTCTGTGATTTGCTAGAACCAACACCTTACACAATTATGATGAGGCAAGGCATACCAATCTCAGGAAGGAAAGTTTAATTAGCGAAGTCAAGATGGTAGAAGTTAAACTCAGATTATAAAGAAATATCACACACATGTGCATCAGAAGTAATTAGTTTGCAAGCAAGAATGTTTTCTCTTACTAAATCTGGTATAAAAATCAAGATTTGCAACATTCAAACATGTCCAATCAAATCAGAATACCTAATTTGAAATAAACAGTTGGCTTTGATAGTAGATAGGCAGTGGTAATATAATTTTGAGGTCCTAGGTTCACCACATGCTCCCATCCTTTGGGAAAGCAGCACTGTTTATATTCAAGATGAAACTCTCTTTGATCCAAGTTAATAGACCTTTCAAACCTCAGTTTTTTTATCAACAAAGTGCAAACCTATTTTAAACAACAAAAAGCAAATGTGACTGATTCACTGCTTTCTCCCAGGATGGAGGCTTCTCTGAAAAGAGAGTTCTTAAGCGCTGAGTGGTGTATAAATACCCTATACGACACAGCATCCCCCTTGCCTTATGGAAGGCTGCAAAGTTGAACAGGCTATCACTGCTTTGTTTTAGAACTTTCTCACTGTGTTTCTGTTGAAGTTTTCAGAGATCTCTTCTTGGTTATTAATATATTTCTGCTCTCAGTAGTGACAGACTGAAGTTCTACTTACCCAGATGGAAACAAACTGCTTTTTGGCTTCCCTGTTTGAACAGCAGCCAACATAACCCTAGGTTCCTGGTTGAAATTCCAAAGCAGAGATTCCCAAGCCATCAACTAGAGGACAAACACTGCATCTATCTTATTTGTGCCAGTCAGGAAGAAGAACTTAAAAATATTCAAAAATGCATGTGTCTGTACATCCAAATGTTTCAAGACCAGTTTAGAAAGGTTATTTCATAAAGTTTCAATTATGAAAATAATTATTATAAAATGTTATTATTTTAAATAAGCTACCTTCTCTTTCTTGCCATCTCACTGTGTGTGTATGTGCTTACGAGACTGATAGAGGAATTACAGAATAAAAATATCAAGCTATGATGAAGAGAAAAAAAAAACACAACTGCTTCATTACAAAACTAATTCCATAATTAGTCATAGCAGAGTATAATAAAACTTTCTTTTGCATAAAATTTTATATGTCTTAAAATCTATGGAGGGGCAGAAATATATTCTCATATTCAAAGTAATAGAAATATGGGGATATGTTTTCTCATGGCCAGATAATATAATTCTGGTAAAGTAAGTGCCTCTGTGTGAAACAGGAGAATCTGTGAAAATCATCCCAGCATGCATATTTTTTAGTTAAGGGCATCTTTTTGCAGAGTAAAAAGAATAGCAACAGGGGAGTGATGGGGCTTCTTTTTGATAATGAAAATAAATCTGTGTCTTTTTACAAAATATAAGTCATCTTGAAATACGAATTTATGATTAATTTGGATGACAAGAAGAAAGCAGAAATTGTACACCTGAAAAAAACTGGGTAAAGGCTCAGAGACCGTCTAAGTATCAGAATTAGGTTTAAAGAGATAGAGAAAGAGCTTTACAAGGAAAGGATGGAGGGAGTGATTTTTATTAAGTTATTTTAATATATTTTCCATATTTAACTAGCATTATGTAACTTTAACCCTCACCATCTTCTTTTGCAATACTGTCATTCTTCCATGTCCATAGGTTCTACACCTCAGGACTCAATCAAATATGGATAGAAATACTTGGGAAAAAATACATCTCTACTTATCAAACACAGAATGTTTTTCTTGCCACTGATTCCTAAACAACTACCATAAACAAGTACTTAAATAATATTTATATTGTATTAGGCTATATAAATGATCTAGACATGATTTAAAGGATACAGGAGAATGTATGTGGGTTACATGTAAATACTATGCCATTTTATATAAGTGATTGGAGCATCTGAGGGTTTTAGTCCTGCAACCAATCTCTAGTGGATACCAAGGGGTGACACTTGTTACCATCTCTGTATTGATTACTGGGATTGCCATGGACACACAGCTAATAAAGAGCAGGGCCAGAACTCAAACTTAAGTTGGCATCCAACGTCAGTGATTTTTCAAATTGGGAAAGAATTTCTAAGTAGTTTTTGAAGAAATTATGACATGCTAGAAATTTCTTTTCACCCAGTGTTGAGGATGGAACTCAGGGCCTTATGCCTGCTAAGCACTAGCTTTAGCACTGAACTATACACCAAGTTCCACTAGCACTTCTTAGGAGTTCAGAATATACAATTTGCTTGTATGGATATATATTTAAGTAACATTGGTATTTGTGTATCTATGCACACACAAGATAGTGTAGTATGAATGAGGTGGCAATTCAATGACTTTCCTCCTTTATTTTTTTGTTTCAGTTATCACAAGACTTTACGTAATTGATCTTATGGCAACAACTTCAGATACTTTCTCACAGTCACAGGAGAGTGGGGAGCTGAAGCTCCAAGCCTTGGTTCTTGGGTCACAATTAAAAAAAAAAAAAAAAAAAAAAACTTAAAGTTAGACGTGAAAAGGCAAGTGAGAGAATTTTATTGTAAACCTGTCGAGAGTAGATAAAAATGGAGCAGAGAATAACAAAGGAAATGTAATGCTACTTCCAAATTCATTCCTGTTCGATGTTTATCAGGAGGACTGGGGTCCACCTCCTTCATTCTTCTCCAATCAGATGTTTAATTCCTTCTTTGCATTGTATAGGGAAGTTGTCGACAGCCACAGTAACCATTCCATTGTCTGCTCTAGTCAATGACTGTGCAAACTTCATCTTAGCACACCTGAGCTATTGATGAAATTTCCATTCTTAAATATATTAAGACATCTGTGGCCATAAATCCTAATTTTACAATGACCCCAGTAGACCTCATGGGGAGTTAGCACCATTGATCTTTCCTTCTTTAGGTATTTCTTAATTGGCTTCCTTTGTTTCCACCTGTTCATTCTTAGTGTTATTACTCCTGTTGTTCTATAGGTTACTTGATTGCTCATTTAAAAAATTGAAAGAAACCCTGTGACCTTGCTGTATTATTGGTTCACATTCCAATGCTCATTCCTAACTACTAACAAAACCAGATTTTCTAGGAAGTCCTGATATTAAAAAAAAAAAGAAGTAATGACAATAAACAAAAACAAAAAGCCCATAATATCCAGAGAAAATTGTGGATTTTTAGGGTTTCGTGAAAGTAACTATCAATAACATTGTCATTATTATTTGCTCAGACATTTCTAAGGAGATAGAATTACATCACCTAGAAATTATCTCCTGAAAATTGTCTTAAAGAGCAAATTCTTAAAGGAAGCCCAGTGCAGACCTTTAAATGAAAATTCATGGAACAGAGTGAAGACAAAGATTAAGAACAGGGGATGGGGTCAGAATTGAGGATCTATGAGTAAAGCACCAGGTGTGAAAACTAAAGGTACTAAAGGAGCCATAAAACCAGGGTGAAGTCAAGGGGTGGGGCTCTGAAACTATACCCATTTGCAAACTCTGGGAGTGGATGGTTCAGAAGGGAGGCCCCACTTCAAACTCTTAACCATTCAGCCTTAGAAAGGTGGAGGTTGATGGACTGATGTTTTATCATTCCATCCTCTCCTATGAATCTTTTTAAAGACTCTCAACAAAAAGAGATGTTTCCATTTCAAAATTTAGTAACATATTGCCTGGCTCTGACTCTCCTCCCAATTCCTGTCTTTCTAAATCATTTTTGAGAGCTAATTAGGTCGAGTGCCATTTTCAACTGCTACTTTGGAAGATAAGGTGCATACCTACATATTGTGCACTTACTGCTGTGCACATCTGTGCTGGATATCAATCTGCAGGGATTTTGAAAATTAGCATCCTTTTAAAAGCAAAACAGGGTTATAAGCAAAGCCATGTATTGTTAATTGGTCTTTGGTTCTTACAGATGCAGCCTGGCCTGTGCTTGAAAATTTATAGTAATGAAATTAGCACATGTTCTTTCTTGTTTTTGAAAATAATCCCCTCCTTTACAGACACAGAAAAAAAACAACATGACTGGTGAATATCTGTATCCTAAAACGCAAATGTGTGCTTTCCACTTTACAAAAAAAAGTTATAAATTTATAATTTTGAAAGATGCACTGTGTGAATATAAAATAAAAATCCATTTATATTGTCAAGAAAGTGGGTTAATATAATTTTCTACCAATTTTGAGATATGTCATGAGGATAATACAAAACAAAACCTTGATTGAAATTTTGATATTTGACTAAGGTAGAAGAAATATCAACCTTTTTTCTAATAGTCTATCAGAAGCACAGCTTTTTTCCCCCACCACTTTGTATCTTATATTCTAGATCTTTGGTCCCTGGAGGTGGGGGTGGGGTGGGGGAGGTGGTGTCTGTGCCTGGGGAGAGACTGCCTTGCAGCAACACATGTCTGTGACTGAGTCTTATCAGAGTGTAAATGGCACAACTATTTCCCCAGAAAGAAAAGATCAGATAACATTTAGTATATTGTTGCCTGGAGGGCTGAAGGAATTGACAGATTTTATTATTTGTTCAAATGAGTCTTTAATTCTTTTAAGATAGTAAGAAAAGGAGCAAGACTTCTGGCTAGTAATACCCAGTGAATGGATCTAAAGGGAGTTGCAGAGTGCATTTTGAATGTTCTGGAGCTGTAATAAAGACAATGGAGGAATAAAGGGAACCATGTAGGAACAGTACGGACACATCTGGAGTGCCCTGTTTGCCCCACACTTCATGTACATGATTTAATTGATTAAAACTGATAAAAATGTTACAAAGAGAAATCAAGGCAATATGTTAGATGGTTGAATGAAAAGGAAGGTGATATAAAAAATAAGGAAGCTGAAGCCAAAGAGGAAGCAGCCTATGGTCTACCCAGGAGGCTTGTGACTAACCAAAAGCTGGGTCCCTGTCCCCAGGGCCAATAATGCCAACTTAATAACGAGGACATGATTTTGAGAAAAAGGAAAAAGAAGGTTTTTTGCTTTGCTAGCAAAGGAGAAACACAGCGGACTCCTGTCCCAAGGCTGTGAGTCTCCCTATCAGCAGGGACAGAAGGGTTTTAAAGGGTTACATTCCAGGTGTGCTCTGGTAGTGGGTCCCAGAGCACCCAATGGCACCTTAGGATTCACTTATTAATTTGGCAGATATTCGCTTCCCAGATCCTCAGCAGGCATCTCCTTCCTACAGTGGGTGTATTCAAAGGCAGTTAACTAGGGGAAGAAAAGATAAACCTTAAAGCAACAGAGGGCTGTATTCAAAAGGTGAAGGGACCACTGTTACATGACTTTAGGGGAGAGTTGGTCAACATTTTCTGTCAAGGATCAGATAGTAAATGTCTTAGGCTTAGCAACACTCACTCCTGCCTATAGAGCAGGAAAGTTGTCATAGATTAAATATCAACACCTGAGCCTGTCCCTGGGAAAAAAGGGGGACATCATGGTAGTTTGAGTGCTCTGTGACCATGGTGATTTTTAAAATACACTCCCTTTGAATGCCAATTTCTTTCCTTGAAGATATAACCTCCAAGTTTAGAAGCCCAAACATTAGAAGATCTGGCAAATGAAAGAGAATTGTGGATTATTATTCCATTGAAGATTTTAAAAATACATAAAAACAACTTTGATTGGCATTACTGAATATATCAAGGTTTATTTCTGGGAGATTAAAAAGCCAAGTGCTACTTTCTATGAAATAAAGAGATTGACACATATGTCAGACTCACATGGCATTTCTGATGTGAAAAAAGTCAAAGATTCTACTAAGACCAATTAATTCACTTCTTTCAGCTTTATGGCAGGTCACCTAACTCATCCATCACTATACAGACAAATACATATTGTATTGTTCTGTTCTAGGATGATGCTAAACACTGTCACGTTTTCATTAACTCTTTATTATACTGACAAGTAACAAAACAATATGAAGTTTAAATAAAAGCCATTTTCTCAAGGTAAATTTACAATGGTGGTCCATTTATAGTGCTCTTGAAAATAAAGATGCTTTTTGTATTTTTAATCCCACCTATATGGACACTTTGTATAGTATCAATTACAAATGTAATAGACATGTCTATATGAGAATGACTATATGCCATATGATGTTTGTTCAGCCAGGGAACAATGAAAAATGAGAAGCATCTTGTCACTTATAATATTCTTCAAATAGGAAGAAGAGCAATGAGTGTTCCACATGGAGATTATATTGCCTTACAACACAGAATCACAAGGTCTACCTCTGCTACATGGATCTTGTCCCTCAAAGCAAATGTGTTGGGAATTTGGTCCCCGGGGATGTGTTATTAGGAGGAGGTAGTGGGATAATTAAGAGGCGAGGCTGAGTGGAAGATTTTTAGGTCATTGAGGGTGACCCCTTGAAGGGAATGGTGGAACACTAGGCCCTTCTTCTGTTCTTTTGTTTCCGGCCCATGAGATGAGCAATTTAGCTTCATCATATACTTCCTACTATTGCCATCCAGCCATCCTATCAGAGGCCTAAAAGCAATGGGTCCACCTTCTCATAGACAGGAACCCCTAAAATTGTAGGCCAAAATTACTATTGTGGTTTAGATATAAGGTGTCCTTCAAAAGTTCATTGGTGAAACAATGCAAAAAAAGTTTAGAAGTGAAATGACTAGGTTTTGAGAGTCTTACTTCCCTTTTTGCAATTAACTGAGTGGTAACTAGAGACAGGTAGTATGTGGTTGGAAGAGGTGGGTAAGTTGGGGTGTGCTTTTTGGGGTATATATTTTGTCCCTGGAGAGAGGAGCTGTCTCTGTGCTTCCTGGTGTTATGTCCTCTGCCACTTTCTCTAACACACTATTCCGCCATAATGTTCTGCCTCACCTCAGGCTCAGAGTAATAAAGCCGACTGTCTTATGAACTGAGATCTCTGAAACCATGAGACTCAAATAAAATTTTCTGCCAAAGCTTCATCTCTGCTCTGAGCTATGGCCATTAATTCAGGGATATACCAGATGAGGGGTGATGAGGGATGAAGAAAAGACAAACAGACACACACAGAGACTAAAAGGCGCAGCCAGGTTGTTCAGCCAAGCCCTGGTGAGGCTTGACTGACACCAGTGTTAGCTTAGAATATTTATTATGTAGATTTCATCAAAAGGTTACTTTTGTGAAAATTTTAACAAAACAGGCAATCTGAAGGATGCAAGACTAGTGAGACATTAGGGTCATCTTTTTTCCTTAGCACCTGGGAGTTGGTGCTGAACTCAAGGACTCAACTGATAACAGCTCTGCACTTTGGCATGGAGCCTTTTTAGGCCAGCGTTACCATAGCAACTGGGGTATCTTGACCTGCACCTTTGCATAGGCAGCTCTCCGCACAAATGTAGCCATGAGAGAGTCAGAGGCGATGATTTGATTCATTGCTCTCCACACTTTTCCTCCTTTAAAATTGTTCTTGTCAATTCTTTTTGTCACAGTGGAGAAAAAAGTTGATGAAAACAAAAACCCTTTTCTCCTTATAAGTTGATTATTTCAGGTACTCATTAAAGTAACAGAAAGCTCACTAACATAATGTTTCATAAGATGATCAGGTTAGGTTTTATTTCTAAAGGTCCAGTGATAAAAAAATTATCTTAAAGCAATTAAAACAATAAGATATACTGAAAAAATCAGAATTAAACTTTGTATCTTATGTATTTGTTTTCTATCAATCCAGTCATGGTCACTAAAATATCAAATGATAATTTCCACCATGTAATGGTATAGAGCTGGATACACACACACACACACACACACACACACACACACACACACTAACATAAGAACCAACATACATTGATTATTTTTGTAATTATTCAAATCTGAGTAAGATTTGCCACCAATTCTACAAATTTTGAATGTTTGTCACCAAAGAATCACAGTATACACAGTGGTGCACATCTGTAATTCCAGTGGCTCAGAAGGCTGAGGGAGGAGGATTGCAAGTTCAAAGCCAGTCTCAGCCATTTAGGCCCGAAACAACTGAGTGAGACCCTGTGTCAAAATGAAAAAATAAAAAAGGAATGTTGCTCAGTGGTTAAATATCCCTATATTCAATTCATGGTATCAGTACTAAACAAAACAATCTTTATATAAATTATTAAATTATGACTAATGATAAGCAAAAAAAAAGTCACAACAGAATTGATTATTGATCATTATTTTTAAATTAATATAGTTGACTAATGCAATACATCTTTGTTTGATTTTATCAATTCTTAGCTTAGTGAAACTAGTGTACATGTACCTTAGCCCACCCTTTTGATTTTTAAAGATACGATTGAAATTCTTAGCAGGTTCATGTGGTTCTTCAAGCAAAACTGATCTTATGTATACATACATACATATATATGGTTTTACATGCAATATATATAAATTTAATTATAATTTTATATATACACTGTACTCTACCATGTCTTTCACTCGAAGTATGTTAGTGATCATTTTGTATTGAAATGCACAGCTTTATTTTCTTCATTGTATATATGTATCTTAATTAATTCAATTATCTTCTATTCATTGACAAACTGGTTTTGCTCTTGTTTTTTCTTTTCTCATTTTATTTTAGTCATGAGTTTTGTGACCTAATATAAGCTTCCTCAAGGATTTTTATTATATTTATCTATACTTTCTCCTATATATTTTGTTATTGTGAGCCTTTGTAGTTTCAAATCTTTATCACTACTTTTGGTAAAGACTACATTAATTATTATGGTTTTTTAAAAAGATAATTATCTCTATGTCTCAATCATTTACTGAGTAGCTTCTCTGTCTCAAATAGTTTAAACTTATTTCAATTTTTAAACTCAGTAGCTATATGTATTTGTATCTATTTCAACTCTTAATTCTTTTGAAATATTTGTAAGAGGTGCATTACATTATTAATAAACTGTCTTAATTATTTTGTTACTGTATTTTCTGTTGCATTAAAATAAGGGCAGGAATTCTGAGCAAGGGAGATTTTGTGAGTGCTCTGGGTGATCCCAAGGTAATCATACATGGTTATCATTCTATAGAAGTGGAGAACCACCAATGGCTGGATGAAAGAGCACTGCAAAGATGGAAGCTAAAAAAGATGCCTGTGAGTAGACTTAAGCCTTTGCAACTGGCTTTCAAGGTGGAAGAGTCAAGGATATGACCAGGAGCCAAGAAATATTGCTACTTCTGGAAGCTGAGAACTGCTCTCAGGTTACATCCAATATAAAAAGGGGACCTTGGTCTTATAGCTGTGAGCACTGAATTTTGTAACAACTTGAATTAACGAGAAAACTGATTTTCCATATGACATCCAGACAGAACTGCAGCTCTGACAATATGTCTTGTTGTATGTCCTGAGTGGACTTTTGACACAAAGAACTCTAAGGCAATCAATTTGTGTTGCTTAAGTGATTAAATGCATTGTCCTTTACTACAATAGCAATAATAATCTAATATATCCACCAAAAGTTACAACAAAGCTTTACTACTACAGTCTAAGACAGTGGCTAAACACAGTGGGGTTACTAAGGTGAGCCAGTGTTGAAGAGTTTCAGGACTCTCTTAAAATAACATTGATTTTAGGGTTCCCTCAAAGCTTAGCTTCCATTTCTGGGAACTGTGCTTGATTCTGAGACCCCTCCTACCAATTCCCATCTTTCTCTGTTCCTCCCTAGGTGTCAGGACTACATCAAGTTATGGAAACTTACCTCTTTCTCCCATGCCTTTTCTTAGTATACTTCTTGGTTATCTGAGATCTTGGCATCACTTCTCAAAAGACTTGAGGAAGTCCTTGCAAATATCAGCCTGAGAAAGAAACAACACTTGACCAACTCCAGTGTCAGACTTCATCATAGGACAGTCTGCAGAGTCAAGATTTCATGAAAAGAGGAAAGCAACTTCTAAATTAATTTCTTTTAATATGAATAAATTATTAATCATTTGACTAGAGGTCTCCTATGGAGAAAATAGAAAACCTTGAGAGATGGTTGCATTTCACCAGATATGCATTTACAAGCCTTGGTAAATGTGGAAGGATGTGTTAAAATGAATTTTTTTGATATGTGTGTATAGTTTGTGTGTGTGTGTGTGCGTGTGTGCGCCAATCCCTATACATTCTTTCAGAACATAGTGAATTTAACCTTTTTATTTTGGAGGAAAAAAAATGAGAAAAAGGTTTAACAAATACCTCACTATATAGAGCTGACATATTATCTGAGCTCTATATTATGTCCAGGATCAACATTTACAAACTGGAAGTCCTTACTCTCTGTAGTGTTTAATATTCCTTATATCCGCAAACATGTGGAGACACATTTGGTCTCACATTTAAATTGTAGCCACTTAAATCTTAAAATTTAATTTAATGAGTTTATTTGGGTTTACAGAAATTTTCTTAAAAGAATTTAGATGGTTTTATTAGACTTGGAGTCCCTCTTATTGAGAAGATAGACCTGTTCTGGATGAAATTTATGTCTTCTTTCAATTTACTTATTAAAAAATTCTTATGAAAAACACTTACATATTGCTTAGCTTTAGTTAAGGGAGAAATTGTGGTGAATCAGACAGAAAGGCAAGCCAAAAGTCTTCCTTAATTCATTCCAACAAACGAGGCATTAGGATAGATGCCTTTCAACCCTGGCTATACAGAATAGACTTAGTTCATGCCTACCAACCTGCCACAGGAAAATGCATAAATTCTTCCTGCCTTCTCACACTTACCAGAGTACTGCTACACATTATGTATCTTTCATTCTTTTGAGATACTTTTATTGATACCTACTCTGTGACAGGGCAGGCATTATAAAGATGAAATAGACACTTTGTCTGCTTTATTGGGTAGAAGAGACAGACATAAAAGCAATGATTGGAATTACATGATCAATGTTTTAAAAAGCAAGTATATCTACCTCTGTTAACAAAAGAGAAGAAAAAGTGATTGTTCCTGGTGAAGTCAAGATAACTTCAAGATCACAGGAGACTAATCATTTTCTGATTTTCCAGAGAATCAAGAGAAAGATAGAGGGCTGTGGAAATTGTTTTACCAAAAATACTCTATATTCTAACTCCCTGAACATCTGACTTTTTTACTGTACATTGTGCTGGACATGGTAAAATTTGACTCACTAACTACTCAGGGAATGTATAGGATTAGCCTAAGTAATATTTGTAATCTTGAAGAAAGACTAGATGTTGGAAATAGGCAGATTTATTTCCTTATTCTTAACTGAAATTTGGCTTGAAGTAAAGTTCATTATTGGAAGAGAGAGTGCTTTCTTAACTGCCGTATCTGACAGTTCAGATGAATCAATATTATGTCAAAGTAAAATGAAGATTTATTGAATACTTTTTGGGAAACATAATAGTATTCATACACTAACAGATACTTATTGCATCTATAAATGTCTTATTTGTTGGATAAATAAATGAGATAAGTGAATGAGAAACACATTTTAAGGAGCTTGCTAAAAATCAGTGATATTCAGTCACGGTGTTAATGACTGTTGATCTCAACAAAAAGATTTCACAAAGTCATGATGTAGAGATCTTAAACAAATTCTCCAACATGAGCCAGGAGGGAAAATATTTTCCTTCTAAAGAAGGAATAATCAATGTGGTTATTTGATCACTTCATGCATTTTTAAAATACTATCATTTGAAACTATTCAAAGAAGTAAGAATTTCCCCTGTATGTTTCATATTTTAAAAGCCACTCTGAAAAAGAAAATAAAGCAAACAGAGTAAGGATAATAAATTAGTTAAATCCTGAGATACAAAATTCCTGAAATGTATAGTTGGATAAGAGTCTAGAACTCTTCAAATCTAGTGATTCTGAAAAGTGTATCTAATATAATCAGTTTCTTTTTTTATACTTTCAATGTAAATAAGCCACAGTCCACATTAGGGAGTAAACCTGAATGAGAGAAATAATCTAACTTCTACTTTTTTGCATTAGTCTGCCCATTGAACCCTCATTTTTAATTCACTAAGTCCTCTAACAACAACTACTGGTTTTCGGGAGAAACGAAAATTATTCCCAATAAGATAGGGAAGAAGTTAATTAGAGTTCCCATGATTTTGAAGAATTGCATCATATAAAGAATTATTCAGAAATTTTTGGAACATGACATTTTATTCACTGATATGTATAAATATATTCATTTCAACAGTTGTGTTCTATTTACCAGTAAGTATATTATCAGAAACAAAAATCTAATCTCTCTACTACCTACATCTTCTTATCTCAGTCATCTCCTATCAAATGATTACCTATTTATTCATCTTAAGGCTCTCATTTTTTATTCCAATAATAAAATATAATCCACCTAAAGGAAGGTAACTATAAACATATAAAGCATAAAATGCACTATTTTTATTCTCTTCCTCATCTTTCCATCTATTTGCTTGAAATAACTGCTGTTCCCAGTTCCCTGAAAATCATTCTAGATATTTCTCTATAGGTATATACACATTCACACTTGACAGACCTGCACAGACACCTTCAGACCAGATGCAAATGTGCCCCTATATAGCACTTAGGAACTTGATCACTGATACAATAGATCTTGGAGATGATTTATGTCAATATGTCAAGTCACCTATGCTTTATACATCTTTATATTATATTGTATAGTTATATTGTATTATATCATATAGTTATTACCCAACTTTTAACTACTTACATATTGATGTATTTTAAGGTTCTTTTCATTTTTTATATCATAAATAATGCTATAAATAGCATTCTTATTTGCTTGTAACTTTTTGGAAGGACAGAATATTTGAAGTTTAATAGTAAAACAATTTTGCTCTTAATGACAAGTTGCTTCCTAAAATTTATTGTAACATTCTATAAATATGAACTTTGTGGCAATTTACATTTCACTGTACCCAATTAACATTATTATAAATATTTTTTTCAATAAAGAAAAACATGATATTACTAGTAAAATGATAATTTACAGTGCACTCATTGAGTATTTGTTTCTTTCCCTGCCATAGTGTGTTCAGATATTTTGCCCTTTTTCTATTGTTATACCAATTTTTTTATTTGTAAAAGTATTCATATATTATATATATTAATTTTAGCTTAAATATTGCCCATATTTCCAGTCTCTTAAAAATTTTGTTAATATTTTCTCCCCTGATAAAGTTTTCTAGTTTAATATACTTAAATTACTGAATCTTTTCCTTTGGTGGTACTAGATTTTGTATACTCTTAAGATCTTCCTGTTGAATATTTTAAAAAATGACTTTCTTCTAGTATTTCTTGTTTCTTATCCTTTAAATAACTAAAGAAGTATTTTAATTAAAAAATTATGTATACTGATGAAATACAATGTGGCTTGATATATATATATATAGTGGAGTTATTATACAGTATGGATTAAACCAAACTAATTACCAAACATTAACCTCATATGCTTACCATTGATGGTCATGAGAACATTTAAAACCTATTGTCTAGAGCAAGTGGGTTGGGGAAGGGAGAAGGAGAGGGAAAGTGAAGGTACTGGAAAGTGATATTCATCAAATTACATGCATATATGAATGTGGCATAATGAATACCACCACTTTGTATAATTGTAATAAACAAAAATAAAAATTGACAAAATATATACTCTCAGAAATTTCCAAGAATTGCAGATATTAGTAAATTTTGATCAACATGCTGAACAATGGATCTCCAGAACTTGTTCCTAATTGAAACTTTGTACCCTTTAACCAATACCTCCCAGTCC
The DNA here is from genome assembly GCA_004024805.1 of Geosciurus inauris. Classification (NCBI taxonomy): domain Eukaryota; kingdom Metazoa; phylum Chordata; class Mammalia; order Rodentia; family Sciuridae; genus Geosciurus; species Geosciurus inauris. Next base: position 178,722 of record PVHX01000348.1, on the reverse strand, counting down.
CTCACTACTACTTTATTCTCCTTCCTGAGCTTTTAGTATCTACTCTTCATATTCTTTCTTTCTATGAGTTTGAGCTTTTTGAATTCTACATATAATTAGATTATATGGTATTTGTCTTTCTGTGCCCAGCTTATTTCACTTAATACAATGTCCTCTCGGGTTATGCTTATTGTTGCAAATAAAAAGATCATGTTCTTTTTTTTGATAAATCTACATGGTGTTCCACTGTGTGTGTATGTATATATATCATATCATATTTCTTTATTCTTTTATTCATCTTTTGAAGTACAGGTTGACTCTACATCTTGGATATTGTCAATAATGCTGTAATGAAAAACAAAAGCTCAAATATCATTTTAACAGATTGATTTTATTTTTTAACTATACAGCCAGAAGGTATACTATTGGGTAATATGGTAGTTCTGTTTTTAACTTTTGAGGAATGTCTGTATAGTTTTTCATATGACCATAAAAAGTTAAATATTCTGAATCATTGGGCACAGGTTGCCTTTTCTTCACATTTCCTAGCTAATACTAATATAACCATTGCCCTTTTTCTTTCTTCCTAGCCATCTTTAGTCATCTCAGTTATGCTCATCTTCACAGTGATCATTTCTGTGCTTTAGTCAACTTTGCAATATTGTGTCCAAAATACCTGACAAAACCAACTTAAAGGAGAAGTTTATTTGGGGCTCATAATTTCAGAGGTCTCAGTCCATGGTCCATCAAGTTCATTTGTACAGACACAAGATGAGACATCAAATTAGAGGCAGTGGGAGGGAGAGGAAGTGAAGGAGGGAAAGAGAGAGAGAGAGAGAGGGAAAGAGATAAGGAGCAGGATCCCAAAGAAGATCAACTCTTCCAGGGTACACCCTAGTGACCCACCTCCTCTAACCATGGCTTGCCTACCTACAGTTACCACTCAGTCAGCCACTCACCTAGGATAGAACAATTAGATTACAGCTCTCGTAATCTAATCATTTCACCTTTAAATAGTCCTGCATTAACACAGAAGCTTTGGGAGACACTGCATACTCACATCATAACATCTTTTTTCTCTTATCCGCTATGTTGCCATGGTTTTTTAAATGGACCTTTGAGTCCTCTTAAGGCTATTATTATTCATAGGTATCTATGTATATTCAGTTTCTTATTTGGGAAAAAAAGGATTGCATTTCTTATTCCACCATCTTGTTTTTTATTATCATTCTTGTCCTGTTTTTATGCTTCCCTTTGTAATGCTCTTAGAATTTGTAATACAAAATTCAGATAAGCTCTCTGCCCTCAGTCCTCATCCTCATTATAAAAAGATAGCTTCATACATCCTGGAAAAATGTACCTGCTTTCCTGATCAATTTGAAATGATAATTTATAAATAGTTTTAAACACACACACACACACACACACACACACACACACACACACACATATATACACACACACACACATCCTATTTATTTCCTTCTTTCTCCATAACCATGAATCTCTTTCTAAATTCTTCAATAATCAGTCTTGTTCCTGAAATACTATGTTTTATTTGCTATAAAATTCAGCATCTGGTGAGGCAAAATTATACTCATTGCTTTTTATTCAAAAAGTATTGACTCATTGGGATATTTATGTATTAATTGAATTTAAGGATTGATTTTCAAATTCTTTTGATAAATTTCTTTGATGGTAAATATGTGACTGTTGAAAGGCAAATGGTATTTCAATCTGTTTGTATTTTTATATTATTTCCAACTGCCATTCAGTCTATTCAAGCATGCTTACTATGTATCAGGTACAGTTTTAGGCACTGACAATAGATCCATGAACAAATAACTGGCAGTTTATATCTCTTTGAGTAATGTTTGAACACTAAAAATTCAACACATATAAAAAAAATCTCATCCAAAATTAGTCATTTCTTTTAGATCTCTGATTGTGGTAAGTGGCACTTTTAACATTCTCAATTATTCAGATCATCATTCATAAAGCCATCTTGCTAAATTTCCTTTTCCTTTCCCCATCAGGGCATGCAAAATTTTATCTGTCTTGTCTGTATCTTCAGATCCTTCCTTTTATGTTCTCCCTTCCATTTTAAAATCATCATGCCAACTCATAAGTCAGACTGCCTTTATGCCTGGTGAGTGTCCTATTTCATGTGTTCACTGCTGGCAAATAGAAAATCTGAAACTAATCTCTGACCATGTTTCAACCTGCAGACTTTCATAAGTTAAATGTTGGCCTGACAGTCATGAAAGGCATCAAAGAATCAATGGCAAATTTTGAATTACTTCTGGAAATTAGTATAATCCTTGTCAAAAATATTTAAGACATGATAAAAAGGACCAGGTCACAGCAGATAATGGGGGAAAAGATAGTAGGTAGAACAGAGAGAAAAGGACTAGAACAAAAGCTCCAGAAAAGCCGGGTGCAGTGGTGCAAGCCTGTAATCCCAGCACTTAGGCAAGCTGAGACAGGAGAATCGCAAGTTCAAAGCCAGCCTCAGCAACAGCGAGGCAAACTCAGTGAGACCCTGTCTCTACATAAAACACAAAATAGGGCTGAGGATGTGGCTCAGTGGTTGAGTGCCCCTGAGTTCAATCTCCAGTACCAAAAAAAAAAAAAAAAAAACCTCCAGAAAAAAAAGAAATCTTTTTGTCGTTTGTCTATCATGTCTATAACCACAATGCCTAGAGTGACTATGTCCTCAGTACATTTTTAAATGAATGTTAAAGGCAAAGATACAGACATTAATGTAGATTATTTGGCCAAATAAAGGTAGATCCCAGGCCTTCTTATGTGTCCATTGGTGGCTATTGAGCAAAATGGCTTAGCGATAAACATTTTATGGAAAAATAACTGGTTCAATATTAAACAAAACTGTTCTTCAATGCTTATGAGGTACCAGGTATTATTTTTTGATTTACCTTCATTATATTAAAAAATTCTTAAGCACATGATGCACTGAATCATTTATTTCCCTTTTACTAATAGAGAAACAGAGACTTACAGGGATCAATCAATATAGCCAAATGCCAAAATTAAGTATGTGATAGACCCAAAATTTCAACCTACAGAAGTTTACGTAGATTTTATTAGCAGCTATAAACTTCTGATATATAAGATGTATTTAGGTCACAAAATAAATTGGGAAAATTATCATAAGAATTACAAAATGCAAATACATAGATAATCGTGTACTATGTGTATAAAAATGTTGAAGAATTAAAATATGAAAATCAAGTCCTAATTATTCTATGGTAAGTTGTGTTAGATTTTTAATGATGGTACATTCTCATGCCACAGGTTTCTTTTTCCCGAGGGAAAAGAGAATTATAAATTTTTTATAATTTATTTTTCAGAACTATTTTTTCAGAAGAGAATAACTGCAGTGTGATCACATTTACAATTATAGGCATAATCATCCTCGATAAAGTGCAACTCATATAATACAATTATAGATTAAAATTATAATTTGTAAAAAAATTTATAGGTTAATTAATCTTAAGAAATTTATTTCTATAATTAAAACATCATTTGAAAGGAGAAAAACGTACATTTGTATTGTAGACAATTGCAGTTGTGTGAAAAAGTACACCTATTGCTGGCAAAAGTAAAAATCTAGTGCCACAAAGATATATTCTTTATGTGATAAAAGTTATCTATCCTGAACCAATACAATTGTTGAATTATGAACTTCAGAATTGAAAATTTAAAAAAATTGAGGAATTGCCATCAAATTTAGGAACATAGCAAGACATGTGGTTATTCCAATATCATTTATATTATTCTGGAAGTTCTAGTCAAGGTATAGAGAAAAACATTTGTAATGTAAGAAAATAAGAAATCTAGTTTTACTTTTTACTTGGTATAGCTTACTATGCTAGTGTTGGAGGGGAAGAGATATACTTGAAGATACAACATAGAAAACTGACTTTATATCTGATTCTTCAGTTTCTTTTCTTTGTTTTTAAATGTATACACACAAATGATTTTATGGAAGAAAATGAGAAAAACTTTCTGGTTTAGCAACAATAGCATATGGTGTATTTATTCTGTTTGATAGAATACTTCTCTAAGACCTGGGAAGTCCTGTACTAAAGTATAAACTTATCAGCATTTACATATATTAAAAAGTGGAATTTTTTTTTAGAGCATATTTCCAGATTTTATTTCTGGATAAAAGTGAGAACCAGGTTTTGACATAACAAAATTATCAAGCCATTAATCAATTGATTGAAAGCATTTACAAGGATTTGAAGCATATGATACCCCAGTTTAGACTATAATTTATTCTATCCCCTCTGCTAAGAAAATAAAATAGAAAATAGGGAGGAGGCATGAATTAATACTGAGGCTTAACTCCCAGGGACCTAGAATCTTTCCGAGGAGTAAGGAGGACCAAGAAGTTCCTTGGCCAATGGAGAGAGACAAAGGTGCTATGTGTACTTGGAGCAAGCACAGGAGGTGAATTTGATGTTTTTCTACTCTATCTGCTTGGTAGAAGCTAAAGTTATTTGGACCACTGTGGTTTTTCATTCAGATATCCAGTATTCCCTTAGGAAACAAATGAGAAGACAAATACAAAACAGCCACAATAAATAACAAAACCAAAAGGAAAATGAACAACAGAAATAGATTCATAGGGGATCCAGATATTGGGTTTGTCACACATGAGTTTAAAATAACCACAAATAATATGATAAGAAAATCAGTGGGAAGGTAAACATATTAAAAAATATAATTTATAAACAGGGAAATAGTGGAAATCTTAGGACTTACTAGATGTGTATATTAGTAGACTGTACACTGTGGAATAGAGGGTTAGTGAGTAACAGATTCACAGGAAACCATCAAGACTGAAATACTCAGAAAAAATTAAATATGCACAAGGAAGAGGGTGAAATGGTCTTAACTGCATATGACTGTGTTTTCAAGAAAAGGGGAGAGAGGGAAATTAGGGCAGAAGCAATGTATTTGAAGAGATGCTGGTTATAGATATTCAAATATTGAGGAAAAATGTCAAGAAGCACTATGAAACCAAACAGGATAAACACAAAAAATAATAAATCAATTGAAGAAAGCAAATAAGAAAGTTAATACCTTAAATATTGCTCAGAGGAAAAAACATACTGTGCCTTAGAAGTAACAATGAAATGACAGCTTATTTCTCAGTGGAAAAGATGGAAAGCCAAAAGTGATGGAATGACATTTTAAATGTTTGGTTTTCTCCTCATTTTGAAGATTTTCTTAAAGATCCTCCTCAATATCTAGTTATGTAATTATTATACAATGATTACTCATGAAGAAAGAAGTCCCTTACATTAATAGACTTCATCAGACAAATCCTGAAAAATAGAATTCTGAGAACATAAGCCCCATTGAGCATTACCTAAATTTAAGCAATGAATAGAATAAATAGGAAGAAAGGAAATAAGTGAACACTGGATCTAGAGAGTCTATTTAATGTGTAACAACCCCACACAGAATAACAACTGCACACATATTAAAATACCTTTTAAAGGTTGCATTGGACATTTTATATGTCTATTTCTTTTTCTCTAGCCTTTATTACTTATAACCAAACACCTTCAGTTTTCCTTATATGCAGTCTTGGAACAACAAACCTTAATGTATATTTTCACAATGTGCTTCTTTTACTCATGTATGCTTTGTGTAATATCAGCTACCTGTTCTCGTGCTTAATAGGAACAACTACATGCACCTCTTGCTCCATGACTCTTTGTCCCTTCCATCATGGGTGTCAATGTTCTCTTTGTGAACTGCATCTCTCAGTGGATCAATAAACTCTGTGAAGTACAGTGAGCACGAGGCACTTTAAACCCATTTCAGCTTGATGGGTCCCTTGTGTACTCAATTCTGAACCAAAAATAGATCCTCCAACTTCTCTTGTTGGCTGCTTCCTGGGTAGAACATCATACTCTGCCTTAGTAGCAATACTTACCGTCATCATGGTCTGACCACTATTTGCTTTAGGCTAGAATTCAAAAGTGGGGAAGGATTAGGACAGAAAGGAAGTCAATAAAAAGAAAAGAGTTATAATAAAAATGAAAAGCAGGGGATGTGACCTCTGTTTAATGGAGACTGTTCCATTGTGAATTTTAGTTACTATTTTTGGAGTACTGAGGTCTGTTTTAATATTCAAAAGGTTTCTAAAGTAGTATTTGGATGTGATCTTTCTTTGCTTTACATAACTAGCAAGTGGATGAGGTGAAATCCAGACACAGAAAGATTTGCACTGAGACTTATTGCTTTAATACAGAATAATGACGATACAAAGTTTCTAATCTTTTCTTCTACTCCAGTTTACTGAATATATGGCTATACTCTCTGTCAAATTTGCACATATACATCAGCAAAACATTTATAGACTTTATCTCTCAAATAACTTATTAAATGATGAAGTTTTATATTGATATCAGCATGTTTGCTTGCAAAGTAGTAAAATTAGTCTCATGTTCAATTACAGTAGATAACTTTATTGAAGCTGCCCATGATTGTAGCAGATGTAAGAGATGATTTTCTTTCTTCTTAATTCCAGAACATTCTTTTTTAACACATCATAAACATCAATGATGGGTTATTATAATTCCATTTGTCTCATTTGCAATGTATTCAATTACATTTTGTATAAATCTTCAACACCTCTCCTATTTTTTGACCTGATGTACAATACTTCTCAATGCAATGTGGCACTTAAAATTTCTCACATACTTGGTTCGAGCTCCAAAAGATAAATGTGATACTGGCAAGGCCAGCACATTTTGTGGTATGTAGAAATAGTATCTACTATTTTTGTTATGTTTTGTTTATTTACTAATCCCTATGTAGTTTCTCAGAATTTTAAGTGCTGACCAAAATCCTGGTCAAATTTAATTTTGTTTTCTTTCAAATAATATATAAAGAGGGATTTTATGACAGGAGATTTCAGTCAGAGGTTAGGGATATTTTCAATGCACTTTGTACTTTAACCAAGTGAAATTAAATAATTGGATAAAACCCACACTAAATCTAGCCCTCTACTGACATATTTTTGGGGGAGGAGTAACCAGGAATTGAACTTAGGGGCACTCGACCACAGAACCAAACCCCAGCCCTATTTGATCTCTCTAAATGAGACAAGGTCTCACCGAGTTCCTTAGCACCTCACTTTTGCTGAGGCTAGCTTTGAACTTATGATCATCCTGCCTCAACCTCTCAAGCCACTAGAGGCCACCATGCCTGGTACTACTGACATATTTTAGCCTTTGGCTTTTCTTTATTTGGTTTCTCAAATATCTAAATAGTTACTGAAGTTAAATTTCAGAAGAAAACAAAGATAGCCATTTTTTTCATACTGGTAAATGTTTCAAAGGGAAGAGTTCAAAGGTAATTTCAACCCAATTTATAACCTGCCTTTGGACAGAAGTCGTTTGTTGAGTTCTACTCATAACTATGTGACATTGAGTGGGCAGATTCCTGTCCATTTTCAGTTTCAGTGAACAGTGAGCAAATACACAATAAAGCAAGTTTTCTTACAGGATCTCTGTAGGCAATGTATGCTTTGTGTGTTACAATACAAAACACTCCTCTTCCATAAAAAGAAATGGACACATCTTAGTGCTACTTTCTTAATAAATATAATTTGTCTTTTTCCTTTTTAATTTTTTCTAGCAAAGAAAACATTATTGATTATTGAGAAGTTATCTGGAGACCTGTAGAGAGAAATGTAACCAAGAGAATTCTGGAACAGTCTGTTAGTTCACTGATTTTGAATACAGTAAACTTATTGTAATTACTGGAGATAAAATGATGAATTATCAACTTCAAAATGAAACTTGTAAATGGAGATGGATGAATATTAACATTTTTGTTTTGCAAATAGCTTAAGAATGCAAAATGCATTGATGAAGACTTTTGAAAGAATTTGTGAACTCTGGGGTTTCAGTGAAATGCAGGTATGGCATATCCCTAAAAAGATTCTTCATGAGCTACTAAATAAGATGAGACAGCAATCGACCCCAACTAAAGTTTTTTGTTTTTTAATGTAAAACCCACTCCATGAAGTTAACCTGCAGAAACATTCCAAATGTTCTAGCCAACTTCTTCGCAACAGGGAAAGTGGGAAAATGGAGGTGGGACAGACCTGAGTGAAGGCTACAGACTCAAGGGCTAGCCAATATCCTTAACCCTTTTTCTAATACCTGTTTAGCATAAATTTTGGGCTATAGCCTTGGCACTTTCCCAATACTTGATTAGTGTAGATATCCATCAATGTCCCTATGATAATGCCAGTTACTGGTGACGAGTTCTGCTCCTTTACGTGCTGAAGTTTGAACATTAGAGAAGCACATCAAAGCAAATATATAAAGCAGGGTTTATTTAAAAAGATGTAACATAGACTTCTTCTGGGAGGGAGAAGGGGGCCATAGCTGGTATCCTGGTATCCCCGAAGTACACGTTTTGCCTTTTTATATGTCCTAGTCTTTCTTTCAAGAAAAGACTCTTGCTCTCTTCCCCTTATTCTTTCCTTCCTGCCTTATGTGACTAGGCCCAGGATGTTTGGCAGGATGGCCAAAAAGCAAGCAGATAGAGGGAAGAGCCCAGGTGTAATTAAATCTCCTTGGGACAGGTTATCTTAGCTACCAGTTGGAGCAGGGGCTAGTAGGGTGGAGGAAGGGTTCTGGAGGCATTAGCATTTCAATACTTCTCCAAATTGGCCTCCCAGATCCACCTGATTCAATTTACCTATCTATACTGACTACCTGTCTAATTCTGGCTTCACCAGAATTCACCTACCCAGTAGCTATGTAAACCCTAGACTAGTCCATTTAAGTGGCAACCCCCATCTTGTCCCCTCTCACCCTGTGGGAGCTCTTTCACTTGAGTACATCCTAGGCTTTTACACTTATTCTTCCTTATTTACAGTTTTAATTCTTAAATTTTGTTAGGCAAGAACCTGAAAAGAAGTGACTGGCAGGCTTCTGGGCTCTGCTGCAACACTGGGGGACATAGTCTGCCACTAACAGTTGCAACGGGCCACTCCGATAGTAGTAGAGAAGACTCTGACTTTGCCAGCTGCAACCCTCAGAGCTGATGCTAGCAGGCAATCCCCTCCTGTGATTAACTGCTAACACTACAACAGGCTTTCTCAGATGCAGAGGCCTGCAGCTTATGCAAACTCCACCAGCCAGCAGAAGCCAAGAGTCTGGTTTTGTCTCTAACTTCATTTTTACTACCATTTATCCTTCACAACAGAGCTCCCTCATCTTACCAGCAAATGATCACAGCTTCCTGTACAGTCATCACTTAGTGTGGAAATTTAAAGCACTGGGTTGTAACAGGGTGTAGGTTTCTTTTTCACTGTTATTAGATTGTAAGGCAAGTATGTGTGTTTTACTGTTTTGTGCTACTACAACAGAATACCACAGACTAGGTTATTTATGATGAACAGAAATTTATTGGTTCATGTATCAGGAGGCTGGGAAGTCCAATATCAAGGTGCCATCATCTGACAAGGGCCCTTTTGCTATACCATAGTGTGGTGAAGATATTATGTGGCCCAAAGGGGAGGGGAGAGAGAAAGAGAAAGAATGAATGCACAAGAGAGAACAGAGCCATTGCCTTGATAGCAAATTGATTCTGGCAATGAGGATATTAATCCATTCATAGGAATAGTACCCTCACACTCAATCACCTTTTACAGGTTCCACCTCTTACTATTGTCTAGCAGCAACTGAATTTCAACATGAATTTAGGCTTTTACACTTATTGGAGGGAACAAATCATCACAGCCTATAATGCCCAGAACAGATATGCCTCAGAAAATATCCTCAAGACATATTTATTGAATTGAATGGTACATCCAGGAGGGAGGAATGAAACTCATTAGCTTATTATTTTTTAATCTTCTAGACTGCTATACATGTACTGCTATACATGTACTGCTATACATGTTTTCGTACATGTACGAAAACAACATTTAAAGAGTGTCAAAGGGCAAATAAAGATGTTAGGTGGGAGCAGAGAAAAATATTAAATATTAGAAGGTTGATCCCTTAACAGATGTAGAAATAACTCATTTGGATGTGAAACATTTTTATACAGAATGATTCTCCATGTGCTTGTGTTCATTAGAAATGGTCTCAGGTGTTTTCTTCACACTCATCATTTTCTTATTTTGACTTTCTTTTCCCTGAGCTATTGAAATATTAGCTAGCTCTTCTGACGGGCATTGGCATTACCAGCTTTATCAAGCATGACATCTCCTTCTAGTCTCTGATATTCCTCACAGATGGTGTTTCTCAATAGGAACTAGTTTGTCAAACATGACATTTACTTCCAAGGTTGCTGAGGGGTGGATTAGCAGCTTCCTCATAATTTTTACTGCTACAGGTCATTTTTTAATGATTCCCATTGGTAACTTATTAGTTACACCCCTTGCTTCTCTGGAAGTCCAGTGTGAAGCAGCTTAAATTTATGCTTCACAGATTAGCTTGAATAAACCACTTTTGCTTTGATTTCATATTTTATTTCATCTAGAAAAAGGATCTCTCCAGCAATCTCTACAAATCAAGCAAAATACATGATTATTTTCTAGTGTGTTTGTGGTACATATATGTGTATGTGTTTCACATATGTGTATGTTTCCATATATGTCTTTATATGCTTCAAGGACTTAGCTATGAATAGGTGTGGTTTGTATATTAATAAGGGAATTTGCAACTGGAAATTGAAAAGTCAGAAAACATCAAGAATACAAAAATATGTATATGTATTTGTGTGTATTAACTAAACTGAGAATGACATAAAAAATTAAAGTATTTGTTTTTTCTGCTGTTTTTAACAATAAAGTTACTTGGAATAAACATTTAGAAGATTAAATTTTAAATGATTGTTAATGCTATGTGGAGAAAGCTTGAGAATGTTAAAGTCTTTTCACTGAATGCTATGAATGTAGCTGTCCTCAGTCCTTTCTTTTATGTGGTCAACTGTGATGTCAGTACTACGTGAGAGAAGTCTTTCTGGCTTCTGGTTTCAGTGTTGCACATAAAATTTTACTTATCACTGTTTTCCATAGTTTCCAATCTGTCTTGTTAATTCTTCTTTTTCAGCAGCATCAACTTTTCAAATTTCTGCTCATTGTCATCAGAATGGCACTGAGCATTGCCCCCTGGAGTCAAGGAAAAGTGAACTGAGCCAATATTCTCAAGGTATTAAGACTCATGAAACCATGCATGAATAAATTAGCATCTTAGGAAGTATTGGTTGGGGAGAAAAATAATTGCAAAGAGAGAAAGATATAAAAGTCTTCCAGGAAATCTACAGTCATTCATGCATTGGGTAGTAAGATTTAACATGTTTTGATTATGCTTGCAAATCCACAGGGAAAGAGAAAACATACCTGCTAAAATAGGACATGGGATCTTAAGAGTTCAAAATATTATGATACAAACTCATAAAAAAAATCTAAAACACTAATTGCACTAGCCTATGAAAACCTGAGCACATTTCTTTCTAAAAATATTAAAAAACAAATTGCAAATGTTATTAATAATTTAAACTCAAGCCACATAAAAAGAAAATGCAGTAGCAATTTTAGAAATTAAATTAGTCACTTAATTGCATTTTTAGGACTCACACTAACTACGGTGTGAGAAATTAGGTATTAACTATAATTCACTGCATATGTGCTTTATGATTAGTTAGAATAGACCAATTCCCGGGTTGGATGTTAACTGTTTTAATCATTTTAATTTATTAATTTTTCTCATTCTTTAATTTGTATATTTTTCTTCTCATTATCAAGGACATAAAATATGTGTGCTTATCAAAAAATATTTTCAAGATAATTTTTTATCCTCTCTTTGGTTCTTGTGAATTTGTCCTAGTAGCATATTGAAGTAGAAATAACTTTACTTTTCATGTCAAGTTTGGTGATGTGAATTCTATATTATTTCCATATATGGTGTGAAAAGTCACTTATTCTTTTCTGGTGCTTCATTTCTCTAGTGCAGGCAATGATGAGAAAATTGCATCAACTTAGGTACCATGGTTTCAGTCACCCATTTATAGGAATCATCCTTTGCTCCTTGGTCTCCTTTGTTCTCTACAATAAATCAAATGTAACCTCTTTAATGAAATGAAATGACAGAGGTATGATTAATGTCTAAATGACTATATTATTTATTTTTTCAGTGAGGAAATACTTTGCATTTGTCTCAATGTTACTTATATGCTTTTTATTATGATTGATAGTATCTTTTTTAAATAATAACTCCTTCACTTTGGGAATATTCTGTTAACTTTTTTAAAATATAATGTTTTCTACACACAAGTCCATCTTTCTATAAACTTAATTAGGATTATGAAATAAGAGGGACAGCTAGTAAAATAGAGACAGGCAGTTAGGTGTATGGACACCATATAGGCTTTTTTTCCCCTAAATGTACAGGCTACTCCATGAAATTAATCTGCAGAAACATTTCAAACATTCCAGAATACTCTTTTGTTATGGAGTAGCAGGAATAGAGAAGAGGGATGGACCTGAGTGAAGGCTACAGACTCAAAGGCTAAAAGGGCACAACTGGCACTTTTTCAATACCTGATTAGCATAAATATTGATGTTGGCATTTTATTAACATGGATAGTGATCAATATTCCTATCCAGTAACTATATTTTCTGCTACCCCAGTACTCTTAGGTGGCAACCCACTATTGGGTCTCCTCTTGCTGGGATCTGTTTCTTTTCTTCTCATATGAATAGATTCTATTCTTTCACTCTTACCCTCCATTGCCTGTAAGTTTTATTTTTTAAATTGATGAAATGAGAACCTGGAAAGAAGTCACTGGCAGGCAGCTGGGGTTTGCTGTAATGCTAAGTAGATATTTGTCTACCATGGAGACAGGCTACACAGTTAGATCTTGCTCATGGTCTTGAAGCTAAGATCAGTCACTAACAGCACACCCTGCAGAGAATAGCTGCTACTGCAGAGTATTGCAACCCTCTCAGGGACTATGGCAGCAGGGGCTGACAATTTGGTTTAAATATTAAAAACATACTTATGGTTCTCTATTGTTGAATAAATTTTGGGTCATCAGCTTGGAATTAATTGTTCTCCAAAAAATAGCCTCCATTAGCCGGGCGTGGTGGCGCATGCCTGTAATCCCAGCACTTAGGGAGGCTGAGACAGGAGAATCGCGAGTTCAAAGCCAGCCTCAGCAACGGCGAGGTGCTAAGCAACTCAGTGAGACCCTGTCTCTACATAAAACACAAAATAGGGCTGGGGATGTGGCTCAGTGGTTGAGTATCCCTGAGTTCAATCCCAGTACCAAAAAAAAAAAAATGGCCTTCATTTAACATTTTTGGCCTTGTTTTCACAGATGACAAATGATTGAATATTTCGGATATCCCAATAAAACTGGAGAATAGAAGGAGTACATTGTCTCCTCTCTCAGAGGACCTACTTTCTTTCTTGAGAATGTCCCCTTTTCCCTTTGTCCTTCTCTTCTAATAAACTCATGACTGTTAATCTGAGTGACCTGTCTGAAATCTTTCTCAGATGATTGCAAGAATCAGGGTGTTTGTTTCTACCTTAGTTTTGTGGAAGGCCTGTATTCTGTAAAACTACCATCCTCTGAAGCCTGTTGGCATCCTCCTCAATAAATAGTCTATCACCTGGGCCTCTTGTACCTCCCCGTTCATGGTGCATAGCCTTCTAGGATAATTACTTATAGTTTCCATCTTCTCTTCCTTGCTTCACACAATGTTAAAAGACAATGAGTGCTCCTTAAGTAAAATTTGAAAAGGCTTCTTTGTAAGATAAGTAGTGAGCCGTGAGAAGAAAAAATCTCTAGTGCACTTCATTTCCTGAGTTTCTGAAAGGACAGTCATTTCAGAAAGGAATAACAGGTGGGACCCCAGCCCATAGCTGCAACAGTTCACCATTAGCCACTTTAATTGTCTAGTGTGTAGACTTTGCTTTGTAAGCAAAGTGACTAAAGTGTCTGATTTAAAAACAATGGAAACACTATTCTATTCTATTATGATCGTCTTGGTTTGCATCTTATTGTTTTGCTTTATGACAAGTATTTTCTTGAATTGTTTACCTCTAAGTGTCCATTTTAATGCTGGAACAAGCTATTTTCCTGCTGATTTTAGATATTTTTTCCCATCATGGATGGGTGTCACAAGCGGCATGCGTAATTAATAATTACTCGGAGGCAGATTGTCTTTAAATGCAAGTGTATGTTCAACCACAACGATCATCCAATATAATTAATTAATGCAAAAAGTATTGGGCATACTGGAGCACCCCAACTAGCATTTGATGCACACTAATCAAGCACCATAGGTAAGTTACACTATTCTAGGGCAGTTAAGTCCTGCTTGCAATTCACACAATCCTAGGGCAACCACGAGCCCCAAAGTACCTCTGATGCCAGGTGACTTCTCTTAGCCAAAGAGCAGATGTTGTCCTTGTCTGGTGGTTCTCTTCAGCCGATGGCTGGATGTCAGGGAATGGTGGAGCTGACCCAGGGACAAACAGCAAGGTGACCAGTCTCACTGATGTCCTTGGAGCAAGACCCAAAACTGTAGCAGGGCCAGCAGTTTAAAAGCAGTTCCAAGTTGGTGGTGTGGGCCAAGTTGGTTGTGTGGGCTGGTGATTGGTTACACCCAGTAAAAGTCAATGTCCATTGGTTGTGTCCAGTGAGATAGTATAATTGCCATTGAGTCCTCCTTTTGCGCATGTGCATGGGTTGAACCCCGCTATCAATCATAACCAGTAGGCCTGCTGTTAGGTGCCCCTTGTTGCTCCTTTGTCAATTACATGTGCTGGGCACCTTTACAGCCCTCGATTGCATGGGCTGAACTCCTTTTTTGGCCCCCATCATTGCAGGCAGGCATGACTAAGCAAGTCAGTGGCGCTGTTCCTTATGGCCAGCAACCCAGTGAGTCCCTTGAATGTCCAGGCATGCCCATGGCATATGCTCCTTACAATGGGGAATCAAGTAATATGAACCCAAGAGGGAGAGCTGGGGCTACTTAAAAGCATTTCTATTCTAAGTATCAAGGCTGAAACCATTTGGGGTGATATCCTATCTCTGTCAGCATGGTCCCTTTCTGGATCCATTACTAGCTGAGCCTGAAGAAGTAACTCCTGGATGATATTTATTAGAGCAAATTACTGTTGAACATGTGTTTGGGGTCAGTTAGAATTTGTGCAGATTTAGGCTTGCATATTATAAATTATTTTGTTTGGGTCAGTGATTAGCTATTCATAAGGATCATTAAGTTTCACTTCACTTCATTTTTGTCCTTTAAAGTGTCTCTCTGCCATATAAATCTTTCATTCACTGGTTTCTATTTATAACTAACACAGGAAGATGCAAATAAAAGCTGGGTCTGGGTGGAGAGGGTACTGAGAGGGCCTATTGCTGGTGGTTTATGTTGTAAAACCATAAAAAATTCTTCATAGTCAGTATAGCTGGGCTAAGCTACAGATTTCATGCAACCAAATCCAGTTCAAATTTCAGCTGCCTTTTTTTTTGCATTTATAAACAATCTGATTTTAAAATTTAAGTGAGAAGAAAACATTTATATTGAAAATACAAAGCTGAAAAACTAATACAATCTCATTTTAAATTGTAATATAAAATTATAATAATCAAAAGAGTACAGAATTGATGAAAGAATAGACACAAAGACAGATGAAATAAAGTTTAGAAATATGTCTGCATTTTTATCATCTATTCTTTATGGCCAAAGTTGCAAAAACTATTTAGTAAAGAAATGATAGTTTTTTCCAATAAATAGTGCTGGAAAAATAGACAACAAAAACAAAAAGTAATAAATAAACTTAAAACTGTTAGGTAACTGTAGTAGTTAGCAGTGATTGTTGGAATGTATAGCAAGGTCACAGGTATACTTTAAGTTACTGTTAAAGCAGATTGTTAGGTAGTAACTAGCAATGAGCAGTGAAATGCAGGCAAGATCACAATGTTCTTTAAATTACTTTAGGGTCCTTCTTTAAACTACTTCCAAAGTAGACAAGAAAGCAAAGGGTGGTAGTTAATTTGTAGAAAATAAATAGAAGCAAGGGAGCTAGGTGGAGATCGTGTCAAAAGAAAAGAATTAATGAGACTAACTCTTGACAGAGTCCATTGATATTGATGTAAAGCTAGAAATTATGCTCAATAAGTGTCTCCAATCGTTTGAGAAGGATTACTTTAGTAGCTCAGGTGCACTAGGTAACCTCTGACCAACAATTGACCCCAGTGCCCACGTTAACATGGGATTGACTTGTAGATGAGCACGCTCCCCTCCCTTCCAAATAGGATGGCCACCAGGAAAGTTCTGGAGGGAACCAACCAAGGTTCAAAAACTCCACCACTGAATGTGAAGAAGTAGTTGAACACCTAATTGGCGGAGTGTAGAAAGTGGTCCCCAGTTCTCCTGGCAAATATCAAATAGTAATAAAATTGGAGACATCATTGTCTCCTTTGTTGTTTTCCACTTGGAGATGGCCTCCTTTCTCCCTTGGGACTGCTTTTTGCTTACGCCTCAATTTTCTTATACTTTATTTTCACCTAACTTTCATTTCTCATAAAGTTCTCTTGCATGACTTTTAAACCTTCTTTCATGGGAACACAAGAACGGAGGTTTAGAGTTTCAGCTCCCTGCTTCCCTGTGACAAGATGAACAAATAGCTTGTAGCAAAAAAACATGTAGAAAAACATTGGTTCACAAACTTTGAGGATAAACAAAAGTAGAAGGAGCTCACTGGGGGCACTAAATCAAGAAAGAAGAATTCATGGCACTAACTCTTGACGAGGTCCATAAAGGTCAAGATAAAACTAGAAGTTTTGGCCCAAGCCTACTATTATTTGAGAAGGGGGATTCTTTAGTGGCACAGTTTCAATAAGATAACCTTTAACCAGGCTGACACCAGTACCCACTTTAACATAGGATTGACTTGTAGATGAAGCTCACTCCTGATAGGATGGCTACCATGATAGTTCTGGGGAGGAGTAACTAAGGTCAAAATCTCTACCACCCAAAGCCTAATGTGAAGGAGTTGAACATCTGATAGGCAAAGAGTATAGAACATGGTGCATAGTTTTCAAGGCAAACATGAAACTGTAATAAACAAGGAAACAGTTCTGGTTTGTGTATCTCTGCTCAGGGAATACCCCCTCTTTCTTGATAGTGCTCTTTGCTTGAGCCTCACTTTATTTTCACTCTACTGTTACTTATAATAAAGCTCTCTTGCTTGGCTTTCAGGGTCTGACTTTAAATTTTCTTTCCTTAGAACACAAGAACCAAGGTTTGGTGCTTCAGGTCCCTACTCTCCTGTGTCAACACTACCACTCATACCTATACAAAATTAAAAAGGATTATACACTTTTATAAACTTAAAGGTAAACTGTAAAATTATAAAACATCAGAGGAAAGAAAAGGATCAAATATTTGTGATTTGGCTTAGAGAATTTTTTCTATATTACTCCCAAA
This sequence comes from Geosciurus inauris, assembly GCA_004024805.1. Taxonomy (NCBI): domain Eukaryota; kingdom Metazoa; phylum Chordata; class Mammalia; order Rodentia; family Sciuridae; genus Geosciurus; species Geosciurus inauris. The sequence continues at coordinate 161,222 of PVHX01000348.1, read as the reverse complement.
TGTTATAAATAAAACTTAAAAAAAAATGTTAAATTTGAAACTTTTGATATGTAGACAACAGTATTCAGAGAATAAAAAGACACTCTACAGAATAAAAAGACACTCTACAGACCAGGAGAAGATATTTGTAAATTATATTTTACAAAAATTTATATCCAGAATTAAAGGGCATTCAATAACAACAATAAAATCTAATAAGAAAATAGGGAAATGAAAACTGAAAAGAGATTTTGCCAAAAAAGACATATGGATAACAAATGGGCACATGAAAAGACGTCCAACATTATCAATCAAATACAAATTTAAACTGCAATGACACTGCGCAAGAAACCTATTGGAATGGTTAAAATGACACACAAACATACATACATCTATCTGATATTTACACAGTATTGATGAGGCTGCAGAGAAAACGGAATCCTTGCGAATTGTTGGTAAAACTGCAAAATGGTACATACACTTTGATAAGCAATTTGTCAGTTTTTAAAAATAAAGTTAAATAGATAGTGGTCACATAACCTAGCAACTCTTCTCTAATCATTTACCCAAGATAAATGAAAATTTATATTCATGAGACACTTATATGGTATTCTGCAACAGGTGAATTTCTGGGGATGGAGAACAGAGCAGAGTGGGCCAGAATTTTGGGTTGGGAAGCATCAGCCCTCAGAGAGGCAGCATGAAGACATAATTTGGGATGATAGAACTGTTCTGTATGTTATGTGTGATAGTGGATACATGACTTTGTATTTATCAAAACACGTAGGGTTGTTAATTTTATTTTGTGTGAATTAAAAAGAAAAAAAATTACAAAACACATAATGGTTTTCTTTGGCAAAATGTAATGTCTGTTTCTGGTTGGTTTAACTATGAATGCCTATAATTGTGATGTGTGGATAACAATGATAACAATCTGATAATCTTTTAGTAAAAAAGTGTTTTTGAGGGTTTGCATTATCCATGGAATTGGTAAGATCAAAGGAAAGGTCAAGAAAAAGAGAAATGCAACTGTTATGTATTGATCAGAAATAAAACCAGAGCTCTTCTAGGTTCTGAACATGCATGATTGATTTATGTTGGTAAGTACATTACTTTAGTTTGATGGATTACAAAACTGAGGTGGCATTTTTGATGGAAATGAGGAACTAGCAATAAGAAATGAGTTTTAGATTTCTTATCTGTGAAGTAATTCAACTAACATTTATTCAGCATGTTCTGTGTAGTATGTATGCAGGTCGGATACAGGTTAGACAGGTCCTAGGGCTAGAATTATGACAGCAATTTTTTTTTAAGTGAGGATAATACTATGTGCCTTTTTACTTTATTGTGAGATTCAAGATACCTGGTGTTCAATCATTGTCAGGTGTGATACTGTGAAAAAGTTAGGATTATTATATATTTTACATCCTGATGATTTTTAGAAACTTTATATAAAGGTTTTGATTTTCAAAGGCAAAATTAAACAATTTGGCTGGTCTGGGCTGTTACTTAAAGATCACTTTGGGCATGTTAGTGACAATCCATTAAAATGTCTCCTGATCAGCCATTCATTCGGGCTATACTGCAGGCCTTGCAAATTTAATCTTTTAAAGCTTTTTTAAGTGAGTGGAAAAACTAGCATACAAAAAAAATGTGCCTGCTTGAATTGTCAGGCCTCTGTGGAGGGCTACATTTTATGTCTTGGGGAAGACCCTTCTTGTTGGCTTTTGATGCTCATGGAAAGCTGATGACCCAGTGGCTGGGAGCACAGTCAGGCTACATGGCCAGCTCAGAAGACTCACAGGGAACAATTAGAGTCTCTTCTGACAGACTGAGAAGTCATACAAAAAGCATGCACCCCAGTGGACCATGTTTCAATTTCTGGCCAGAAGAGAATAACTTAACTAAGGTAAGGAAAAGAGATGATTTCAGTCCCCTCTGGAAAGAACAGGAAGAGCTTATGTTAACCCACTTATATTAACTTATATTAACCCAGCTTATATTTAGTACTTATAAAGAGAGAGAAGGACCAAGTCTAAGGAGGAAGAGAAATTGAAATGCTATTTGTGCAACTTTTGCATAAAGGGGAAAGACATGAAGCCCCCTCATTTCTATGCCCGGTTGAGTTGCTCTTCTGGGCTGATCTGCTAGCTACAGGTCAACCAAGGAACATTTCTGGATGTTTGTCTTTCACTAAGGTTTATTTTTAATATGTCTAAGAATATGTTGGTATATTCATCCCAGAGAATAAGATCAGGCATTGTAACTAGGACAAAATAAGAATGAAGTGACTCAAGCAGATATCCTATAATAAATGACAACCTCACTCCTGGTCACTTGAAACTCTTAGCCCTATTTTCACAATTTAAGTATTCTCAAACAACAATGTAAAAGAACCTCTAGGTCCCCATCTTCAGCTACGCATGTTTAGATGTGTTTTCCATTTATCCTATGCTTACTGAACATCTACCATTTTAGGCACTGCAAAATTCTATCTGTTGGGATTATATCATTCTGTCCTTCAAATAGTCACTCAGTAATGGCAAAGAACGAAGAAAGCACAATTATAAAATAAATTATGGTCAATTTTGTCTCATACTGATTATTAGTACTAGAGCAACATCATAAAGCCCTCTCAGAGGTGAAGTTTAAAACTGAAATTCTATGGACAAGTGCATTTTACCTGGAGAAATTGCAGGCAGATAGACAAAAAAATAGGAACTTCTAAATGAAATGTACCATGTGAGAATTGCCACAATCCCCAATGTTATAATTCCAATGTTGAAATCCCCAAGGCTTTAAATCTCTAAAGCCCAGAATCTCAAAATCACAACTACAAAAGATTAAAATCCCAAATGTTGAAATCCTGAAAGCTGAAATCCTTAAAACTGCATTTCTGTTGGGGAAAAAAAGGTCATAGTCCAGATAATGTCTTTTGGGGATCATGATCAGTCCCATAAAATTTATCTGAACAAATTTTTATTTTGTGCATTTTCATAAAGATAAAACCTTAGCAAAAGAAGTCAGTTCAAATATATCATCCAACTGACATTAGAGACTTAAGTAGCTACTTTTGTATCTCTTATGCATACTGATATCAACTTACTGGGATAAAAAATCTGGAGAAAATGAAGATAATTCATGAACACATTTTACTAATATAATGTTAATGTGCAGGTCAGTTCTTCTATTTTACAATCATTTTATAACCTGAATTTCTTCTTTATGGTGTTCCTCACATATTATTACAATGTATTTATTTTTATGACTGTTTGAACCTGACACTCATTTCTTCTCTCTGAATTGCAATCTCCATGAAGGACGAATAGTTGTTTTCTGGTCTTTTTTCACTATATTTCTGATAACAATCCTTAATTCCCTAGCAAGTATTTGAATAAATGTTTGAATAAATATTTTATAAAAAAGTTTGAATTATTTTTATAAATCAAGGTACCACATTTCTAACTTGTCACCATTAATTTGTACAATTAAGTATAGTATATATTTAATCTTTACATCATTCCTAGTAGTAGAGGTGTTAATTCTGTAAGGAATTTTGGAGAGTTATAATTTATCTTATGCATTTTCTTTGCAAATTTGATTTAGTCAAAATGGATTATCACAACATTGACTTCTTTGTGTGTAAGTGTATGTATGTAGAAATGCTGAAATCTCAATATGTGAAGAGATATTTTTTTTGTACATACATGTGAAAGGTAGCATTTCTCAAGATATATCTTTAGACCACTGCTTATGAGGTCTTCGATCAACCTCATCAAAAATTTTAGGTGGTTCATAATGGTATTTCAGATGAATGCAAATATAAAGCTGGGTGCACACAATACTAACTACACTGATATACATCTGTACATTTCATGTTTTGATCTATTTATTTAATTCGTTTTGCTCATGAGTGTTATACTTTATGACTGTTATTAGTATACTTGAGTGCTTATACTAGCAAAAGTGTGTATAATATTATCTATTTATTATATGAAGTGGTTTATGAAGTATTTTATTATATTTTTATGTTTTTTAAAAGTGAATGCCCTTTAAAATGTAAATAAATGTCTGAAATAATTTTTGAGATTTTTTTCCAAAAATATAGTTTCTGTGACCTATTGTCTATGGTTTACATTTTAGAGATTTTGGCTTTTTGAATTTCAACATCCAGGAGAATTATAGTGTTTGGAATTTTCTTTTTTTTTTTTTTCTTTCAGAATTAAGGCCCCAAACCAATAGCCAGATGGATTATGGAACACTTTACCTAAAATATTTGCAAATTAGGTCTATAGTCATATAGTAGCACAATATGATACTAAAAGTGTAGGTAGGACTCATAGTATACATAGGGTTTTCAAAGTTTTGATAAGAAAATTTATCTAGAAAGCAAGATTAGATCTCATGGAACCAGGTTGTTCGCTTTTCTCCAAGATGTGGTGGTACCAAGATAACAGAGACATTTTTGTTAGATTAGTAAGTTCTCTAGACCCCAACACAAACGCTGAACTATTGAGTACCTTAACAGAATTTTTAGTGGTAAAAGGGTGATAAATAGAAATGACTTACAGTATTCAAAAGACTACCCTTAAAAGTCTCTGGAAGTTATTCAAATGAATAAAACTAGAATGGGTTATGGAAACGAGGTCTTAATTGCCATTTTGATACCAGGCTTAAAGAACTGAATATGCTGAAAAATTAGTGAATTTTTAAAAATCGAGTATAAAGAAAACATAAGCTAATTATGACATAAGTGATTGAATCATATCAATTTCTGTGATATTTGTAACTCTGAAGCATAGAGTTAGATTCAGAGGTCTTACAAACATAGAGTAAGCAAGCCTGTCGGTAAATATTTCCTGTATGGTTTTAATTGAATTTTGTGCGCTACTGAGGAAGCCTTTGGGATGTGAGCTTCTGAAAGTTAGGAGCAAGGGACCACCCTGAAATGGCTTTCACATTTGTGAGTAAAAGTCAATAGCACCTGAAGACCCCTGATAGGAGGGTGCTGTTCATTTTAAACCAAAGGATCATTTGCAAACCTTTTTGCAAGAGTGAATTGTCTGTCCTGCCCACTCCTGACTGTAGAGTCTCCACAAATACCTGTCACACACTGTTTCTTCTTTGATGGTCAGTTTTGTGGTCTCTTGGAGTTATGCAAAGGAAGGTCATTGTTCATTATACTTGTACCTGCTCGCATTAAATTGCTCCTGTGCACCTGGTGATATTCTCTGCTCTTTGGTCTGATACTCATAATGCATCTGGGCATCAGTGCGTGTAAGACATAGGACATGTAGTTCTAATCTTTGTGAAGATCAGGTTTGATTTTGCTTTTACTTCTGAAACTTTGTGTGTCTTTAAGTGACTCCAACACCTTAGATTACCTTCATGAGAAAATAAGAGTATATTATTAGTCAAATTGTGTCAAATTGTGCCAATTCATGACTTATCTAATCAGTTGACCATGTCTACATCAGCATTGTTATTTCTACTCCCACCGGATGAGACTTCAACTTAAATCTAATTTAAATTTTTGTTGTAATATTTTTTGAAAATTATGATACTTGGATCAGAGCACATATCTACTGGAATCATTGCTAAAACTAGTGTTTCAAAGCAAAGATGAGCTCTTGAAATAGGATGTTAGGATTTCTAAAATAACTGTTTTCTCTAAAATGTACCCCTTGTTGACTCTAGCAAAAGTTCTGCATTAGAAAGCTGAATGAAGCCACACCTATCCACATTCCTATACTCACAATGTTTGACCTTTGAACTAAGCTTTATGAATCATTTTTCTGTCTTGTAAGTTTACTTCTGAATAAAAAAATTAAAAAGTATAATGTGATATCAGTAGAAGATAATTTTATTCTAAGTAAATATAAGATAAATATGACAAATAAAACAAATCATACCCATTTTAAGGGGTCGGGATATACTACTCCAAAATATGACACACTGGCATTTGATAAATCAAGAGAAGCCAGTCTTAGAAACCACAAAAATATTTAGCAGTTCTTGTCCAATGAACTGTCATAAACCTAGTAGACTTTTCCTTGAAAATATGTCATAAGACCCTCACTCCAGAATCATCCTGCATTATATATGTAGGCAAAGAAGAATCGGGAAAGATATTGATAAATTTTCCCTTATTCACTGTCATTATATCACAGCCTTTCTTCTTCCCTTTATACTTCTATATAACTGTCTACTCTATCAAAGCGAAACATACAAATACACAGATTCCTCTGTTTTTTGGGTCTTCGTGTCTCAGTTTGTGTGCTTCTCTCTTACTTCAATCTGTCTTCTGTTGTAGGAATCTCAGCCATGGGACTTTTTGATGAATTAGGAAACATCTTTTTCTTCCCTTCATCATTTATTTGACATATCGTAATTCTTTCTCAAGCATTGGGTTAAATGAAATCCAATAGTAGTACTTAATCCCATACATTGTGGTCTGTGTCAGGGTCACAAAATATATATACATAAATATATATGTATTTATATATATGTATATATATCCTATCATCAAGAATATACTAAGAGGGAGAAACACATTAACAGACCATTGCAACCTGATGTCAGCGTTTATGTGATGAAGATAAACCAGGACATTTTACAGGCATAAAAGAAGAGCATTTACCCGCCCTGAACTGTCTGAGTACTTGCTGGACTAGGTGATTCCAGATGTAAGAGTTCACTAAGGGGTGTGCAGAGGTAAAGTCCAGAGGACACAGGGAGTGTCTCCCAAGCAGAGGGAGAGCACAGACAGTTCAACTTGAAAAACAGCATGGGGTTAGGGGTTAGTGAGAAGTCAGCATAGTGTCACCACAGTGGACACTGGGGTTGGGAAGTGATAGTAGGTGTTGAGGTTGAATGATAGGCAGTCAGGATGCACTTTGCTTTGGAAGTGATGAGGTGAGGAGGATGGATTTCATAATATTAAGCAGAAAGTTATAAGACTTTCAGTCTAGCAAGTAAATATCACTCACTAAACAAAGAACCAAAAGGAAGAGAAAAATGAGAGTTCTATTAAGTGATGATATGTAAAGATCTTTAGGGAATAAGACTGAGGGACCAGTGCATCACACTGACTGAGAAAAAATACATATTAGAATGAGAATTTCTCCTGGTCCAAGAAGGCTTGCTTCAAGGATATGGTGTGTGTCACGGTAGACATACTGAGGATTGTTAGGCTCTGGCTTATTCTGTACCTATGGACAGCAGACCATGATGGCTTGCTTTATTGCAACTGAGTCTATTATTCCTAGTACCTGATCCTTTTCAAAGATGTCTACATATTTTTAGTTTCCAAGAATGATTTTGTTTTCAAGGCTAAGAGCATGTGTTTGTAATCTTGTGTGTGATTATAGGTAAGTCTTTTTTCTTTCCAAAGGTTTAATAGTCTCATAACTAAAATTGGACTAATAAAAGTTACTTTGAAAGATTGTAATGAGGAGGAGTTGATACAATGTAACAAATAAACCTCATCTTGTGATTTATACATGTTATACTTAATATTCACTTTTCTATGTCATTTGCTACACTATAGTAAACATGCAAGCAGTGTTTGATAATGATGATACATACCATTAGAAAGGATTAATTGGTATGTGCTTTTGTGGGTTGGAAATGTAAATAAATGTACCTTAGATTTTATTTTGATGATAGTGTCAAATAACTGTGTTTGGGACCTTCATTGCATTTGAAGTTATTACAGACTGTTTTCAGCTTTAGTGTGACACAAAACAAAAAGGAATCTCAAGAAAGAGCATTGTTACTTCTCCATTACTCTGATGCTGACCATAATTATTCCTCCTTAATAGACACCCTCTCTCTCTCTCTACTAGCTATTAGTCAAAGTGCCTATAACAAGGCTTGGGCTTGGACTCACTATCATGATTCACACTTATTTTGGAACTATTATAGAAGAATTCTGCTTTGTTAGTTTCTCATCACTGTAACCAATATACCTGAGAAGAACAACTTAGAAGAGGAAAAGTTTATTTTGGGCTCGTGATTTAGAGTTTACCCCATAGTCAACAGACTCCATTGCTCTGCACCTGAGGAAAGGCAAAACATCATGGTGGAACGAGTTGGAGGAGTGAAGCCACTCATTTCAAGGAAGCTGAGAAACATAGCAAAAAAGAATAGGGGCAAGATAATACCCAGGGGCATGCCCCTAGTGATCTACTTCCTCTTGGTGGAAGCCTCCATGATCCCCTAACTTCAACCTCCTATATTTCTACAGAACCAGCACCACCTGGTTGACACCAAGGTATGCTACAAACTCGAGCAGTAGCCAGGTCTACTGTGATTTTGGCTCTAGAAATCTCTGAGTGCATTGGTGCCTGAGTACAGTGAAGCAACTTCCTAGACACCCTCATGCAAGCAGTGTGCCACATGTTCTCTTATTAAAGGATTTTTACTTTTACACTCCTTGAGCCTGCAATGGGTGTGGTCTTGACAGTTCCTAAGGCATCCTCAAGCCATCATTCCTATAGTCTCTCTGCAAAATACTTAGCAGCATTTTAGTGGTTGTAATATCTTCAACACCCATATCTTTCTGGGCTCCAGTTTTATACCCACTTTTCTGACCAAATTTTAAGCTTTTTAAATCTTTCTATTATGCTTTCTACTCCTGATTTTCACAGCAAATTTGACTAAAAGCTGAGAGTAATATTCATGCCTTTGTCTGAAAGCTGTGCTGCCTTGAAATTTTCTCTTCCAGATTAGTCTATTACCTTTAAATTTAGTCCTACAGAAAGTCTCAGGACATGAGCAAAATGTAGACAACTTCTTTGCCAGAATGTAATACAAGTAACCTTTGGTTCAATTTCCAGTAGAGTCTTCCTTCTTCTCTGAAACCTTTATGATGAGCCCAGTGTTTACTCCCTGCCTACAGTTGTATAATCATTTTGGTTTTCTGCACTCCCATCAGAATCAGTCCCTAAGCTCCACTTACAAATTTTTGTTGTTGTTGTTCTTTTTAGGTATACACGACAGCAGAGTGTATTTTGACATTTTATACATAAATGGAGTATAACTTATTTTAATTAGGATCCCATTCTTGTGGTTGAACATGATGTGGAGTTTCACTGGTCATGTATTTATATATGAACACAGGAAAATTAAAGCTTCTTCAGACTACACATCCAACCTTCTCCCATTAAGTCCAGTTCAAAATGCTTCTGAATCACATGGTCAGGGTAATGACCCCACTCAGTACTGAATTATGTTTTAGTCAACTTTGCATCACTGTGATCAAAATACCTGATAAGAACAACTTAGAAGAGAAGAAAGTTATTTTGGCTCATAGTTTCAGAGATTCAGTCAATGGTCAGGTAGTGGTCAGCTCTGAGTCCCAACTGAGGTAAAACATCATGGCAGAAGGGCATGATGTAGGAAACCTATTCAGTTCGTGACAGCCAGAAAGCAGAGAGAGAGGCAATTCCACTCACCAGGGAGAAACTATAAATCCCCAAATCACACTGCTAGTGATCTGCTTCCTCCAGCCATGCCCTACATATCTACAGTTACCACTCATTAATCCATTCAAATTATTAATTTCTCAAATAGCTTAATAAATGGATGAAGTTACAGCTAATAATGTAATCATTGTTAATCTGTGAAGTTACAGATTAATAATGTAATCATTACTTCCTCTGACCATTCTTGCATTGTTTCACATGAGCTTTAGGGGGACACTTTATATCCAAACGTAACACACCTTAAATACAAAAGGGATCAATACAAAGAGAAGTTTAGTTCACAAAATTAGTTGTAAAACTTTTTAGTAGCACAAAGTCAAACTGTAATTTTTGCTTTGAGATTCAGTTCACATGTATTTACCATTATTAAACTATAGGAATAAAATTTTTAACTAGAAATGTCTAACTAGGCATGGTCCATGTTTACATACTCTGAAAAGAAAAGAAATTGGCCCTGAAATGATGAGTCTTGCAGACTTGCTGCATTTGGATAATGAGATTAATTTGGCAGAGGGGTCCTTTGCCTTAGGGAAAGATTAAGTCACCAGATCAAAACTGCATGCTTCCTTTGGTGAGGGAGCATGCTACTGGCAGGAACAGATGTATGTTTAGTGGGCCATGAAGCTTAGAAAATTTTGTGCACCCTTTTTAAGAAAATAGAATACAAGATGACAAAAATAACAGTAGGTTCCTAGAGCCTTAGAGCCTTAGAGGTTACAAAACTGTGATTGGGATTTGTTGGGAATGGAAAAGATTGCCTCTCCCCAACATGGGAGGCATTTTGAAAGAGAAACATGAAATAGGAGCTATTTATGCCTTACACTTTTTTTTTTTTTGAAAAGGGTTCATTAGTTTTTATTTTCATTCCCTGCTGTTGTCACCATGGGCCTAGGTTTAGATGTGAGCTCAGTCAGGATTGAGTAGAGCTGCCAATCTGCAAGTCAGAAAAATTGTTATGAAGAAGTTCATCTGTCCTGTAAGTAGAGTTGGTCTACTTACAGTAGACAATAATGATGGTCAATAAATATGACCAAAAAATGGTAGAGGTGTCCCTCAGCATCCACTGAGGATTGTTTCCAAAACCCCTCATAGATACCAGAATCCTCAGATATTCAAGTCCCTCATATAAAGTGGAATAATATTTGCATATAACCTAGGCACATCCTCTCATACATTTAAATCATTTCTAAATTACCGACAACATTGAATACAATGAAATTGCTATGTTGGTTGGATCCATGGATGCAAAACCTATGGATATAGGGGTTGGCTCTACCAAAAATTTCTTGGCTTCATACAGTAGAGTATGTCTATATGAGTATTATGGCCAGGGATTTGTGAGTGGAATTGATGTGTCACTTCTAATCATGAGTATTTAATTGGTAGCCAAACAGTAGAAGATCTTTCCCAGAACTCTCTTCTCTCTGTCATGATTACTGAAATCCTAGAACATGGCTGCGCTGTCACTCTAGCAGGAGTGAGGAGACATAGTACAGAGCCCCTAGTTTTACCCAAAATGGGAAAGAAGCTTAGTTACAAGTATACCTTTCTTGTTAGAGGTCCCAATTTTCTCAACTTTGTGATACATGGGAACTTCCTGAATCTTTGCAGAACTAAACTTTTGATAGACCTAGCATGTCTGTTCACATATTCCACAAGTAATTTAGTGAGTACAGCTTTATGATACACATTATCTAGACAAGACTTCATTGAGCAAAATCAGATACCATCTTCATAATGCCTGTCTCAACTGGAGAATGGGGAGGGGGTTAGTTTGCAAGCCATTTGCGTTGTTACTGAATAGTTTGGGCTCAAGTTAGTTCTCTACTAGGAATGTGCGAAAAGATTGATAGAAAGCAAAAAAAAAAATGTTTATCTAATAAATTTGTATCACACTATTATTCTGTACCAAGTGTATTGCAAGTTCTTGTACTGAGGATGAGAAGAGTTTATTAATTTAGGGGATGTGAAGTTGGTATCACTTGAGGGAAATTTTGACAGTAAAGGAGAGAATAGAATTAGAGAGAATAGAATGAGGGTATTTTATGCTTCTGATCAGGTTTGGGTTGGGAGTAATGCAAGGGCTTGGGACTTGGCTATGGCAAAGGAAGCAAAGGAGTAATATTTATACTGACTCTAGGCCTCCAGAGACAGAAAAAGTTAAGGAAATTTTAAATTTGTTTTATGGTCGAGCTAAGATTGCTACACTAATAAATTGGATAGAAATTTTAGAATATATAGTGCTCATCTGATTAAGCATTGTCTCCTTGCATATCTTGGGAACCCAGCTGTTATGATTTGAATCTTTAATGTCCCCCCAAAACTCATGTGTTAGGCAAGAATGTTCAGAGTTGAGATGATTAAATTATGAGAGCTGTAACCTCATCAGTGGATTAATTCATTTAATAGATTAATAATGTGAATGGACTATTGAATGGTTAATTGTAGGCAGGTGGGGCATAGCTGGAGGAGGTGGGTCATGGGGGACATAGACTTGGACTATAACTTTTTTCTGGCTCCTTGTGCTCTCTCTGTTTCTCAGCTGACAGACATGGAGCAATTTTCCCCTTACAATGCTCTTCTGTCTTGATGTTCTGCCTCAGCTTACTATGGACTAAAACTCTGAAACTATCAGCACAAAGTAAACATTTCCTTCCTTAAGTTGTTCTGATCAAATATTTTAGTCACAGCAACAGAAATCTGACTAATACATGAACGTAAATGGTTTGGTTCATGGAAGGAAACTTTTTTAAACATTAATCTCTCCCTGAGAAAGGCTGCTAGGGTCTTTGAAATGACTAGAAGATTTGTTTTACACAAACTCAAGGAGGTTTTTCCACTGTAATATAGACCCCCTCCCCCCGTAATTCACAAAACTTCCAAATGGAAATATGTAACTTCATTTCTATGGCAAACATATTTTGTCTGAATGTCCACTGACTTTTTTGCTTGTTGGTATCAAGACACAAATCCACTCCCTTTAAATTCCTCCTTTGAATGAACTGCTCCTAGGTCAGCATGTATATTTTCATACAGTTGTAATGCTTTCCACCCCAAAGCTCAAGGAACTGGGAAGAATTGTGGGCCACTTTTCTTTCTTTCCCCTATGAAGCTGCTTTAGCCTGTCTCATTTGGGAGACACTCTCTGGGGCACTGTCCTTGTGGAAGCAGCCTGAGTGAAGTACCCATTCCCTTACAGTTTAAGTCCAAACTGTTTGAAAGTTTCTAAGTTCCTAGCAACTTTTGAAGGAAAATGTTTAAAAAGGAGAGAGATGATCAGACTGTTTATAACTGATGAGACTGTGTGGAAGTGCACCCTTCAGAGTAACTGAATGACTCATTTCTCAAAATGTTTGTAAAAATATAAACAAAGTCATACCTTTGGTACAACATACAACTTCTTATTGCAATTTATTCAATTAAAAGAGACATAAAATTTATTTTCTGAATATCCTTAGAATAAAATAATAATAATTTAAATTCTATATATTGAGGAACCAATACATGGTAGTTACTAAAATACATACTGATTGATCTAGAATTATGCAGAAACATGAGAAGGAAGTTGTTTTAGTTTTCTATTGCTCTATAATAAGTTATTTTTAAAACTAGTAGCTTAGAACCATGTCTATTTTCTACTTATTTTTGTGATTTAAAAATTTAGTTGATCCCCTCTCATGGGTGAAGGCAAGGTATATGGTACTTTGTGTCCTTCTTGTGCTTCAAATCTCCCTGACTTCCTCTTCGTCCTTGTTCTGCCTTTGCAAGTACTTAAGTAATTACATCAAGTATCCTAGCTGGATAGTCTCCATTAAGGTCAACTGACTTAAGAATTAAATTACAACTGCAAAGTCCTTCCACAGTAGTTGTAGATTAGCACTTGATTGGTTAGCCCAGTAATGGAAATCTTGGAGTGAGAAGGTCAACTGGGAATTCTGTGCCTACCCCATGGTTGTATTCACAAAGTCCAAGAATTTTTCAAATCTTAGCATGTTGTGGTCATACTTACTCATCTAAATCCCCACTCTAATAATTTTCTGACTTTTTGTCTTGATTTCACTCTGATCCATGAATCTAAGAAGCCACTTTCCTAAGACAGCCCTGTTTTTAGATGAATAACACTGCTACCCCTCTTCCTTTCCTGAGAACACATACACACAATACACAACACATACACTTTTATACATAAGATAATTCAGAATATCATCTTTCACTCTTCTGACAATGAGGATTTTTTCAAAGAACACATTAACCCAAAAGATCAAATATACCACAATAAAATAATTGGAAAATGATCTGACACTAATTTGGGTTTATAACTAATTTGCACAGTGAAGCAGAGATATTAAGGCTTGCAAATTTGCTCTAGACACAGTGCCACACCCCCAGTTTGAACTTTCGGATCATCTGTAAATCATTTCAGTGCCACAATGCCCCTTTGCTATGAATCTTACATTGAAGTGCCAAAGCCATTCAATGGATTCTCCTTCTTAGTGCTGACTGCTTTGTACTTTTCCCAATTTATGTTTTCCTGCTGAAGCTCAGGTGTCATATTTTGTGAACAAATGGTTCCTTTTCTCCTTCTCTTGTCAGACTGCCAAGACCCTGGCAATCAGTGGAAGCTGGCTCCACTGGCAGCTTGCTCATGCTGGCATGTGAGAGGTGCCCCCTAGAGAGTCCCTTGGACTGTAACTCCACACTTGCTGGGGAGGATATAGCATAGCGGCATCTGTTAGCAAATAGAGACTTTCCTTGACTGTTGATATTTCTCCTTATTTTTCCCCTCTGCTCTAATCAGACAGCGCTTTATACTGTTCCTGCTCGTGCTCTGTTCATTTTCATCTCAGAATATTTGTTCATGCTCACCCTTTTCTGAAAACTTCTTTCTTCCCTTTTACTTATGTAGACTATGAATTCTTGATTCAATTCCTTTAATAGATACAGGCATATTCAGAGTCTTTACTAATCCTCCTGTGTGTTTTGATAGTTTGTATCCATCAAGAATGTATTTCATCTATTATCAAATTTGCAAGTGTTTGTTGTTCACAGCACTTTTTCATTATTATTTTAAAAGGGAATCAGGAAACACCATGATTATTCTTTCCTTTCCAATATTGGTAGTCAGCACTCCCCCCTCCCCCATTCATTTTGAATGAAAATAAATCCAATTTTATGGAGGAAGAAATTTTACTGAGAAGACTATTTCAACAGGGAGAATACTCCAAACTTAGATATAAAAGTATGTTAAAATCAAGCAGAAAAAATCAATAAATAAAACTGAAAAAACTAACAACAACAGCAACAAAGCCTTTCTTTTTATAGAGAGCAGTAAGTCAGACCACCAGGACCTTCTTTTTTTAAAAAACAAACAAAAACTGAATGTTATTTTATTGTATATCCCTGTGTATGCTGTTTCTTTATTAATTCATTTATTTTTAAAAATTTATTTATTTATTCTATTTAGTTTACATGATAGAGCGCAGTTTGGTTCATTGTACAGAGAGCACAACTTTTCATTTCTCTAGTTGTACATGATGTAGAATCACAACATACATGCAGTCATACATAAAGCTAGCGCTATGATGTCCATCATATTCCACCATCTTTACTGTCTCCCTGCCCCCTTTCCCCTCCCCCCTCCCACCTCTGTGACCAAAGTTCCTCCATTCTTCCCGTGTCCTCCATCACATTATGGATCAGCATCCACTTATCAGAGAGAACATTCAGCATTTGGTTTTCTGAGATTGGCTTACTTCATTTAGCATGATATTCTCCAACTCCATCCATTTACCTGTTAATGCCATAATTTTATTCTCTTTTATTGCTGAGTAATATTCCATTGTGTATATATACCACAGTTTCTTTATCCATTCATCTGTCGAAGGACATCTAGGTTAGTTCCACAGTTTAGCTATTGTGAATTGAGCTCCTATAAACATTGAAGCGGTTGCAGCACTGTAGTATGCTGTTTTTAAGTCTTCTGAGTATAGACCAAGGAGTGGGATAGCTGGGTCCAATGGTGGTTCCATTCCAAGTTTTCTAAGGAATCTCCATACTGCTTTCCAGATTGGTTGTACCAATTTGCAGTCCCACCAGCAATGTATGAATGTGCCTTTTTCTCCACAACCTTGTCAACACTTATTATTGTTTGTATTCTTGATAATTGTCATTCTGACTTGTCATGAGATGAAATCTTAGGGTAGTTTTGATTTGCATTTCTCTAATTGCTAGAGATGTTGAACATTTTTTCTTAAGTCTGTTGATCGATTGTATATCTTTTTCTGTGAAGTTTCTGTTTAGCTTCTTGGCCCATTTATTGATTGGGTTGTTTGTATTTTTGGTGTTAAGTTTTTTTAGTTCTTTATACATCCTAGAGATTAGTGCTCTATCAGATGTGTGTGTGTGTGGCAAAGACTTAATCCCATAATGTTGGCTCTCTGTTTACTTCATTGATTGTTTCTTTTGCTGAGAAAAAGCTTTTTAGTTTGAATCTGTCCCATTTATTTATTCTTGATTTTACTTCTTGTGCTATAGGAGTTTTGTTAAGGAAGTAAGGTCTTAATCTGACATGATGAAGATTTGGGCCTAATTTTTTTTCTACTAGGCATTGGGTCTCTGGTCTGATTCCTAGGTCCTTGGTCCACTTTGAGTTGCAATTGATTCACAATCAATTGATTGTGATTTTATATTCTGCTACTTTGATAAATTCATTTATTCATTCTAGAAGTTTTCTGGTAGAATTTTTTGGATCCTCTAAGTATAGAATCATGTCATCTTCAGATAATGATAGTTTGAGTTCTTTTCCTATTCATATCCCTTTAATTTCTTTAATTTGTCTAATTTCTCTGGCTAGTGTTTCAAGGACTATGCCAAATGGCAGTGGTGAAAGAGAGCATCCCTGTCTTGTTCCCATTTTTAGAGGGAATGCTTCCAATTTTTCTCCATTTAGGATGATGTTGGCCTTGGGTTTAGCATAGATAGCCTTTACAAAGTTGAGGTATATTCCTACTATCCCTAGTTTTTCTAGTGTTTTGAACATAAAAGGGTGCTGTATTTTGTCAGATGCTTTCTCTGCATTGATTGATAAAATCATGTGACTCTTATTTTTAAGTCTATTGATGTGATGGATTATGTTAATTGATTTCCATATGTTGAACCAACCTTGCATCCCTGGGATGAACCCCACTTGATCATGGTGCACTATTTTTTTGATATGTTTTTGTATGCAATTTGTCAGAATTTTATTGAAAATTTTTGCATCTACATTCATCAGGGATATTGATCTGAAAAATTTTTCTTTGATGTGTCTTTGTCTGGTTTTGGTATCAGGGTGATAGTCACCTCATAGAAGGAGTTTGGGAGGGTTTCATAAAATATTTTGAGGATTATTGGTATTAATTCTTCTGTGATGGTCTTGTAGAACTCAGCTGAGAATCCATCTGGACCTGGGCTTTTCTTGGTTGGCAGGATCTTGATGGCATCTTCTATTTCCTTGCTTATGACCTCTTGGTTCAGTTTGGGTAGGTCATATGCCTCTAGAAATTTGTTGGTGTCTTCAGGGTTTTCTATTATACTGGAGTATATATTTTCAAAATAGTTTCTAGTTATACTCTGTATTTCAGTAGTGTCTATCGTGATATTTCCTTTTTTATCACGAATCTTAGTAATTGGGTTTTCTCTCTCCTTTTTGTTAGGGTGGCTAGGGGTTTGTGCATTTTGTTTATTTTTTCAAAGAACTAGCTTTTTGTCTTGTCAATTTTTTGAATTATTTCTTTTGTTTCAATTTCATTGATTTCAGCCCTGATTTTATTTCCTGTCTTCCACTTCTTTTGGTGTTGATTTGTTCTTTTCTAAGGCTTTGAGATGAAGAGTTGAGTCATTTATTTGTGACTTTTACTTCTTTTAATAAATGAGCTTAATGCAATGAACTTTCCTCTTAGCACTGCCTTCATGGTGTCCCAGAGATTCTGATATGTTGTATTGGAGTTTTCATTTACCTCTAAGAATTTTTTTTATCTCTTCCCTGATGTGTTCTGTTATCCATGCATCATTCAATAGCATATTATTTAGTTTCCAAGTGTTGGAGTAGTTTCTATTTTTTAATCTGTCATTGAATTCTAATTTTATTCTATTATGGTCAGATACAATGCAGGGTAGTATCTCTATTTTTTGTATTTTCTAAGATTGGTTGTGACATAACATATGATCTATTTTAGAAAAGGATCCATGTGCTCCTGAGAAAACAGTGTATTTGCTTGTTGATGGATGGAACACTCTCTATATATCTGTTAAGTCTAAGTTATTGATAGTTTTATTTACAGGGGTCCAGCCTCCGCAGGGTGTCAGGTCCTGAGGTGGGATGAGTGGTGTCAGTGAAAGTAGCACCAATGGGACACAGAGACCAGGTTTGGTGCAGCTGTGTCTATCTAAGTTCAGACCAGGGCTGTATTTATAGTGATTTACAGCCATTGATTAAAAGAAAAGAAAAGGGGGTTACAATTCATCATGAGTTATTCATAAACACAGAGTGGTCATCTATAATTGTCCCGGATAACTACATCAGCATCAAAGGATTTTTAAATCTTAACTAGAGACTGTAACTATAAGGTCCTCATGTCCTGTTCTTAAGATTAATACCAAACTGGAGATCACTAAGCTTCCTATTGTATTCCCAAAAAACAAGATGAAGCTAACAAAGGTATATTTAACTATGAGGGTAGCATAAGACTAATAGATCACTGTGGTAACTACACTTAAAAGCATAGCTGTTGACGCACATGTGGTCAATGGCTTCTGCTCATATCCAGAATTGCCCAAAGCTGCAGGTTAAGTTAACTATTACGTACATCATTAAAATACCATTCTCTGAACTTGCCCTGAGCCCTATTTTGTAGCAACCATTGTTTACATAATTTGAGTTCAGTTTCTCTGGGCAGGCATCAAGGCCTTTGTTTCTTAAGACTCTCCCATGTAAACAAGGAATTACAATTAACATGTTTTCTATTAACCCAAACCATTCTTTCTCCATTAATTTAGGCTTCTGTGTATGGTGGGGGAGGGTCCAGTCCTAAGTTAGATTTTGTTTATGCCTGAACACCTGCCATCTTCTGCCTTTACCCATGTCAAATATCACTGGATTTTACTATAGGGGGAATCCATTTTTGTCAGGGCCTGTGAGAAGACTTGATCAGCATTTGAGCTTTAAGCACAGGACTAGTTGGAGCCACAATTTCCCATAGCTCACTTTATTGAAATTGCCAAAGCAGGCTTCTACAGCCAAGCTTGAGAGTACTTCCAAATGTAATTGGGAAAACTGTGGGCCTAAATGTTCTGGATAACATATCTAAAGTGAAACTATCATCAGGGGAATTTCTACAATTACTTCTAAGAAACATCATATCAGTAGCACTATCCTGATGGGGATTTTCTTGTTTATTCTCCTGGGTGGTGACTTTAGGGGACCAGGATTGACTGATCCTGTCTTTCTGGGAATTGGAATAATGACACAAGCAAGCACAATTAATTCTGTCAAACTAAGAAGGGGCATCCCAACAAGAAATATATTGAGGAGTGCATCTCTTCACCCTGATCCATTGCAGGCACCAGAACTTTGTCAAACAGTGTCTTGAGGATTTTGGGCTATGGCATTTATTGAGTTGTATGGTTTCTTTATTTAGTTTTTGTTTGAAAGATCTATCCAGTGGTGAGAGAGCTGTGTTAAAGTCACAGTATTATTGTGTTGTGGCCTATTTGATTCTTGTATTTGAGAAGGATTTGTTTAATATATGTAGAAGCCCCATTGTTTGGGGCATAGATATTTATGATTGTTATGTCTTGGTGATGTATGATTCTCTTAAGAAGTATAAAATTACCTTCTTTATCCCTTTTCACCAGCTTTGGTTTGAAGTTCACTTTATCTAATATGAGGATGGAAACTCCTGCTTGTTTATGAGGTCCATGTGAGTGATACATTTTGTTTCCACTCTTTCACTTTCAGTCTGTGGATGTCTTTCCTGTGAGATGAGTCTCTTGAAGGCAGCACATTGTTGGGTCTTTTTTTAAAATCCAGTCTGTCAGTCTATGTCTTTTAATTGGTACATTTAGGCCATTCACATTCAGGGTTATTATTGAAATATGATTTGTAGTCCCAGTCATTTTGGTTTATTTTTGGTTTTTACCTTGACTTGGTTTCTCCTTTGATTGCACTCCCTCCCTTGTTTTTAGTGTAGTCCCTCCCTTTGTGTATTTTAATTGTTGGTTGTCATTTCCTCCTCCTGGAATATTTTGCAGAGAATGTTGTGTAGTACAGGCTTTCTTGCTGTAAATTCTTTTAACTTTTGTTTATCATGAAAGGTTTTTATCTCATCATCAAATCTGAATCTCAGTTTGGCTGGATATAACATTTTTGATTGGCGTCCATTTTCTTTCAGAACTTGGTATACGTTGTTCCATGATCTCCTGTCTTTTAGGGTCTGGGTTGAAAAATCTGCTGAGATATGAATTAGTCTCCCCTTATATGTAATCTGATTCCTCTCTCTTGCGGCCTTTAAAATTCTATCTTTATTCTGTATGTGTGGCATTTTCATTATAATGTGGCTTGATATAGATCTGTTGTAGTTTTGTACATTTGGTGTCCTATAAGCCTCTTATATTTGATTTTCCAATTCATTTTTCATGTTTGGGAAATTTTCTGATATTATTTCATTGAAGAGATGTGCATTTTTTTGTTTTGAAATTCTGTGCTTTCTTCTATCCCGATAAATCTTATATGTGGTATTTTGATGCTGTCCCATAATTCTTGTATGTTCTATTCATGATTTCTTACCATCTTCATTGTATGGTCAAGTTTATTTTCAAGATTGTATATTTTGTTTCCATTATCTGAGGTTCTGTCTTCCAGCTTATCTAGTTTTCTAGTGATGCTGTCTATTGATTTTTTTATTTGGTTTGTTTGTTTGTTGGTACTTATTTGGAGATTGAACTCAGGAGCACTCGACCACTGAGCCACATCCCCAGCCCTATTTTATGTTTTATGTAGAGAAAGAATCTCACTGAGTTACTTAGCACCTCGCTATTGCTGAGGCTGGCTTTGAACTCAAACTTCTCCTGTGTCAGCCTCCCAAAGTGCTGGGATTACAGGCTTGTGCCACCGTGCCCTGCTTAGTTGGTTTATTGTTTCTTTTATTTCAAGAATTTCTGATTGGTTTATTTTCACAATCTCTAGCTCTTTCTTAATCTTTTGCTACTTGTATTTGCTCTCTTATCTCTTTGTTAGAGTGGTCAATGGTTGCCTTTATTTGCTCTCCTATTTCTTTGTTGGATTGATCAACTTTTGCCTGTATTTGCTCACTTATGTCATTCTTTAATTCACAGATTATTTTAATTATGTACATTCTGAATTCTTTCTCTGACATTTCCTCAACTGTGGTGTCAATGGATTCTATTACTGTGGTATCAAGGTTTATTTGGGGCACTTTCTTGCCTTGTTTTTTCATGTTGATTATGTGTCTTCCTTTCTTGCAATGCTGATCTGAGGTATTGCAGCTTCTATCCTATAATCTTTTGTTGACACTACAAATTACCTGTACCTCACCTTGGAGTTACTTCCGGTCCCCAGCAGGTGTCCCCAGAATACTATGCCACTAAAGTTGGTGGGGAAGTAGTGGATGTACCTCAAAAGGGCAGTGGGAGTGGCCTTGGCTGGGCTCCTGTGGCGGTCCCTGAGGGTGGTTTCAGGCCCTCTGTTGTGCTAGCTCCTGCTGAGTTGCAGAAACTCTGGAGCAGAACTGAGGGCAGGCTCAGGCCTCATTTGGGCAGGGTCTCAAGCTGGAGTCTCTATGTGTGTGACCCTTAATGTATGTGTGGGTTCTCCTCTGGCTGCCAGCTAGCAGTCTCTGGTCTGCCTTTAGCTGGGCACCCATGGAATTCCCTGAGGGCATTTTTGAGCTCTCTGTTGCACTGCTCCTGCCAGGTCACAGGACCACCCAGGAACTTCTGAAGGGATAGTGAGTAGACCTGAGCTGACAGCTCTACCAAAGTGGACTGACAGGAAGTGCCTCAGCTTCTCCCTGGGAAACATCAGGTAACTCTTTGGATGAGCTAAGGGGATGTTTTGCATTTCTGTGCCTGCTCAAATTTGGAGGCAAGCCAAAGTGTAGGGAGAAGAGATGCCTGACTAGAATTTGGGCCAACCAAAGTAGAGGTTAAAGTATGGAAAAGTTGGTCGTTGCTAGACTGGTTAGAATCTTATAAGCTTTATCAACCATTTAAAATAACCAGGTTTGCGGTTATTGATACTTTCTATTTTTTTTCCAATTTTTAATATCATTTGCTTCTATAATGTTTTGTTATTTACATTCTCCTATTTGCTTTAGGTTTAAATTGCATTTCTTTCTTTAGATTTTAAGGAACAAGTTTAATTTTAGATCTTTCCTAGTTTGTAGTATATGCATTTAATGCTATAAAATTTCATCTAAGCATTACTTTGCTAAATTCAATAGATTTTGTGAACATGCAAAAGTATTTTTTTAAAATTTGTCTTGGGGCTTCTTTGACCCATGTGTTATTTAGAGATGCACATAAATTGTTATAATGTGTTGTAGAGCCTATAGTACCGCCTGTCTTGGTGAATGTTCCATGTAAATGTAAGAATGTGTATTCTGCTGTTATTGAATGGAGTAATCTATAAATATCAATTAGATCAAGTGGATTGATATTGCTATTTGGATGAACAGTATCATTATTTTTTGACTCCTCAAACTGTCAAATAACAACAGAAGTGTAAAATCTTTAACTACAATAGTGTATTTGTCTGTTTCTCCTTGCAGTTCTGAGAGGTTTTGGCTTACATATTTTGATGCTGTGTCAGGTACAAATATTTACATTTTCTGTGCCTTCATGGTGAAGTGACCACCCTTTGTCCCTGATAATTTTCTTTGTTTTGAAGTGTACTTTCTCTAAAATTACTATAGCTCTTCTGGTTCTCTTTCATTTAGTATTAGCAGAGATGATCTTCCTTTTTCCTTTTACATTTTACCTGAATCTTTGTTTAATTTTTTTTTTAGTTTTAACAGAAATATAATCATGCATATTTTTATGCAATATAGTGTGGTATTTCAATATGGATGTACAATGACTAGTTGGCATACACATCAAATCAAATGTTTATCATATCTTTGTTTTGAGAGCATTGAAAATCCTCTCTGCTAGTTACTTTGAAATTAACAATTAAATGTTGTCAACCATAGATACCCTACTGTGCTACAGAATATTAGATGTTATTGCTTTTGTCCAACTTCAACCTCTGTACTCTTTGACTATCCTCTGTACTCCACCTTCCACTCTATTCTTCCCAGGCTCAGGTAACCTCTATCTATTCCCTACTTTGAGTCTTTATTTTTGAAGTGGGTATCTTATAGAAAACATGTAGATGGATTTTTTTAAAAAATTCATATTGACAATCTCTGCTTTAACCTAGTGTATTCCTTATAATTGTTTTCACATTGCTCATTGTGGTAAGCAAAGCAAAATAATGTCCCCCCAAATAGCCATGCCGCAGCCTCTAAAACCTGTGAATATGTTAGATTTTTTAGCAAAAGGGGCTTTGCAGATGTGATTAAAGTTGAGACAAAGAGATATTTCATCTTGGATTTTGCGTGTTGGACCAATCTCAATCATGTGAGTCTCCAAAAAGGCAGGCAGAAGATTAGATGACGGCGAAGTAATGTGAGAAGCGCTCAGTTTGCAATCATGGGTTTTCCTGGTAGAAGGAAGGTGATGTGAACCAAATGTGGGCCATGTCTAGAAAGTGGACAAAGCAAGGAACATATGCTATCAAGAGTCTACAGAAGGAAAGATAGTCCTGCAGATACCTTGATGTTAGCCCAATGAGAATGTCCCAGACTTCTGATCTGTAGAAACATAAGATGTTTATTGCACTTATTCTGGGGTGAGATGTTGAATCCCCTTATTCTGTGGTAAATTATTATAGCACCAGTAGAAAATGTTTTTGCTAATATTTCAGCCTGAAATCCAGCCTAACTCTCTTCAATACATATTGTGCTTATGTACCAACCTGGCCATGGTTTTTTTTATTTTATCCTAATACATCTTCATTACCATTTTAACTGTTATTGGGTTCCTGCATATTAGTTAATTTATAAAAAGTGTTAGTGTGTCTGTGTTGATTGCCATTCTTTACTAATCCCCTTTCCAGGTAAATTAAAATTTTCCTAAATTTTTTTCTTTTTTTTTTATGTTTTACCTAGAGGAATATTGGAAATGGAGAAGAATAGATCAATTTGGTTGAAGAGAAAGACTACATGTTGATTTTAAATAAGCACAATTTCTTAGTTTTGTGTTAGTTAACACAGAGAACCTCAGTTTCTTTGTTGGTGAAATAGTAATAAAAATATCTAGCTCACAGGATTTTTTTGAGAATGAAAGGCCTACATCTTTTTGCCTCTGAGTGTTTAGATATTAGATACCCTCAGTAGTTGATTTTAATAATAGAATCAGAACAAGCAAGATGATTATGAGCATGAACTTTAAAATTGTGTTGTTTTACTTTCACAATGTAGGAGGCAAGGAAGAGGTTTATCACTAAAATTTTCTTGAGTGATTACAAACAGATTCTGCAATTCCTAAGGGTCAACGATCCTGTCCATTAGATGATTTAATCTTCAATCCAATTATATGTAAGTAAATATGGCACTTGTGCATACATCACTCATTTCCATGGTCTGAAAGCCCATAGTTAAATTATTTTCCCTTCATTTAGCTCATAGTCATTATCTAATTGGACATGCATTACATTATTTCAAAATTCAATCTTGTTGACAAGAGCAGACACTTCATATGATCATTTTAATTTTAATGTGTTTTTGGACTACTGGGCATGTGACATTTTACTAAAGTGGATTTTGTTTTCATAGCACTTGAAAAAGAATGTTCTTTATTAATCTAAGTGTTGTGAGCATTGAAAATAATTTAATTAGACATAATTGATATAATTGTTATTTGACAACAACAGATGTGCAGAGAAGGCTGAGTTTAAAATGCAGCACTGTATCTTCAAATCTAATCATTCCCTACATGTGTATGAAATTTGCAATTTCTATATCTAACATACATTCATACATAGATGTATCTATTATGTTATATATATCATACATATACAATGTATATAATATGTAATGTATATAATTATTTATGTATTTTTATATGTAAAATGTGTCTATATAATATATGACATACATAGCATGCATAAGATATATAAAACAAATATTATGAATGTACACATGCATACATATGTATCTTATTTAAAATTTTCAATTATGGGAACTTTAAGACAGGTGGTTAACTGATATGATACTATACTTTGCCTTATGCTGGATTTTCAGGTTATTATTCTGCATAGAGCTGTCTTCTGTATAATTTGGGAAGAGAGATAATCTTTGTTTAAGACTGTCTTTTCACACATATTTATCATCCTACCATCTTAAAAGATAGAGATTGTATCTTTCTCTAGAATAGACAGTAACCTTCTTTAATATTTAGTCTAGTAAATTTATTTTGTCCTTCCAGAGGAAAAAAAATGTAGGCTTCCTGGAAGTTCACCATAAACTATTTGGGCTCCCAAAACTGGAGTTGTTCATCTGTAACAACTACTTATGTATGTAGGCATTCTCTGGCCCTGCTCATGCTGCCTTATGGGAATTGGGAATTGCATGACTTGAGCAAAAATGATGATATTCTGGCTACTTCTCTTGTTGTGAGTAATAAACCGTTCTTTGACTCTGACCCAGAAGTCTCATGTATTCTACTAGCATCCATAAAATTATGATAGGCTAACTTGTTAGGCAGCAAGTAGAATCATAGTTCTTGACAGAATAATATATTAGTGTATATTATAAAATAAGTTCATTTTGTCAGCAAAATAAATAAATTGTTTGTAACTTTATGTTCAGGTAGAAGCCTAGAACCATGATTTTTGTACATATGCAGAAATTGCTTAGTGTAATGATGCTATTGATGAGCTTATATTAAGGCCCTGGATCCTATTCCAACTTGTCCTCTACCTGTTTGTGAGCTAAATAAATTTACTTTTGTTCAATATGTCTCTTCTATTTACCTCATTTAACACTCATAAATGCAAAATGTAATTGGTTTGAAATTCCATGCTTATTTATACAAACACATTTATTGTCATCTTTTCCTTATTGATTTTTACAGTTTGTCTTTAATCAGTCTTACGTATTTACTACAGATATGAGAAGGATGAAAGATATAGGGAGGTTAGGAGGATAAGTCCAGTTCTTGTTCTGTAAATTTAAGGGTATTTCTGATCTTTTTAGAATTCCTTTAGTGTTCATGGCTCTGTTCCAGGTATCAGAGACTGCAAAAATTCACTAGCAGAAGATGTGACATCTTTAAAAAATCAAGGAGCAAAGGTCTATATGCATCTTATGATAAGATATTGTTAAGTCATGAGGTGTGGAATATAATACTGTTTCTTTTGGAAGTTGAACAACAAAACAAATTAACTGAAAGACAACAATAGGAAAAATATTTTGGTATTTATTATTTTGATAAAGGATGAGGACATATTTTGCAGCTGTTATGGCAGTGGTTGTCATAATACTGTCTTCAAGTGTTTTTTAATATTCTGTGCTTTGATAGTGGTAATGATTGCTGTTGTCTCTATTTGGCCATAGTCACTGAACTGTGCATTTAAAATTGTTTAAATATTATCACATGTAAACTATCCCTCATAAAATAAAAAAATATAAGCTAGCATATGACAGAAAATTTTTATATTCTCTA
This sequence comes from Geosciurus inauris, assembly GCA_004024805.1. Classification (NCBI taxonomy): domain Eukaryota; kingdom Metazoa; phylum Chordata; class Mammalia; order Rodentia; family Sciuridae; genus Geosciurus; species Geosciurus inauris. The sequence continues at coordinate 134,931 of PVHX01000348.1, read as the reverse complement.
TGACATCCCCAGCCCCTGCAAAAGTCAGCTTTTAATGGAAGTACGAGGTTCTAGGGATACCATGCTATCATCCTTCAGAAGAAATGAGGATGTAAGGTATAATGTCAATATGTTTCTCAAATTTTTCCTCCTAAAACAAGTTTCATTTCAGAGATAAAACAAGGTGATAGGAAGGGACTAAGATTATGAATAAGAGTGAAAATAAGAGGAAAATAAGACTAAAATTATGAATTAAGGTGAGAAAAGGAGGCAAACAGAAGAAAGCGAAGCCCTATGTAACCTAGAATTATTTCCCAGTGCAACTTTGATTCAATCTTCCACTTCACATGTTTTCCTGTGATTAAAATACAAACAAGATACCTTCTCCTGCTCAGTGCCTCCTTAGTAATGAACAAAAAAATCCTGTTGGTGTCTTTCCAACAGCATGAAAGAGGAAACTCAGTTCATTTTCTTCTTGTTGTAACTATCTGAAAAAATTTAGAGATTTACTAGCAAACCTATGTGTCTTTAACTTTCAAGATGACTAAAACTTGATTTGCCATGAAAAATAACATGTAGTAAACACATTGTTTTGACTCATTGAGTCAAGTATAACATAATTGAAGAGATGATTATTATTAGAGATAGAATAACATACAATTTATCATAATCAATGTCGTGTTCATCTCTGTATTTTTAGCATGGTATAGGAACATAAAAAAGTAGTGTCCTTTCTGTTAATCTTCCATAACTATCACACAGATAATGGAATATAACCTCCTGATAGTGTTTGATTCATTGAGCGCCTGCCCTGTTTTAGTCAATTTGGGATGGCATAGGATGCATAAAATTTATTTCTAGGTTCCATTTAAGATTGACCATGCAGGCATATCAAGGCCACAGACTTTAGGTTTGTGTTGTGGTAAGTTTCCATAGAAAGGACTGAATGCAGTGCGGTATTTCTTTAAAATGACTGGGAAATTATGCAAGGGAATCAAGGACAACACCCAAATGTTTCACGGCAATATTAAGGGATGAGGATTAGCTGTAAATAGGAGCTGAGATCTGGGTTTGGTAGTAAAGTGTTCATCAATGGCTCTGGATGTGCAGCATGAGGTCAGGTAAGATGAAATAGACTGAAGAGAGACCGTGGCAACACAGGGCATTGCTAAATTTCCCTTGTGGTTGGTCATGGTGGAATATGGCAGAGACAGGTTTCAGAGAAGAAATACAAATTTTGCTTGAGAGATATGTATCCATGCAGTATACGATAGAGCAGTAGTTCTTCACTCTTTATGGTAGATTCTCTTCTCCCAGATGTTACTGGTGTTGTAAGTACCGATTCCTAGACCTCATGTGACTGTATTTCTGATTCACATAGTTCCAACATAAAGCAGGATCCTCATTTGAACAAGCATTGTTGCAGATAGACTGAGAGTGTAAGTCTAATGCCTCAAATGCCAAAATTAAGTTCCAAGTATTGTTTTATTAGTATAGATTTTATCTTTTACTGTGTATTTTCAAAATATGTAACAGATTAACATCTGAATGTAATGCTGTTTGGCTATAGGCATTGGTGTTCATTAGGAAAAATGGTATAATAAAAATAACCCATTCTTGGAAAAATATGTAAAATATAACATTTGGTTATGTTTTCATGCAAACTCTTGAAGCCTCAGGTTTGGGTATTTAAAATGCACAAATCATGGTATTTAACATACTGGGTCATTTGGAAGATCACATGAGAAAAATCAATGCTAGCTGACTAGCAAATCCTCAGAACAAACTGAACATACTACAAATGTGATTCTCCAGATGGGGCAACATGATATATCTTCACTAATCCACTAAAATTTCTGTTGATGAGTTCATTTTTTTCTAGCATTTTTTGGAAATAATTTTAAATGTACAGAATAGTTGGAGTTTGAATACAAAGAATTTTTTTATATCTGCAACCAGTTAACATCTCACATCCCTAGTAGAATTGTTGACTGCAAAACATTATAGCAGCATTATGGAAGACTCAAAGAGAAATCCCTATGATTTTGGAGCAAGATGATCTCCTTCTAAGTAAAACCTTTCTGAGAGAAATAGACACTGATATTGATAGCTTGCTGCTGACTAATCATAGACTTGGAGGAGTTGCCACCTTTTCTTAAAATGGCTTTTTATCTGAAATTCTTGTCATGAGTCAGGTGTCATCTAATGAAAGTACCCATACACCTCAGTTGCTTGGTACAAGCAGAATTTAAGCTCAATGCCTTAGGATAATTCTCAATCATACATTCCACTTTTACTCTAAAAAGTATTTTTGCTACAACCATAAAGTACCCTGTCACATCATTTGTGATCCACCTAATCCTTGAGTTGAGTCTGACTCATATCACATGATCATCTAAGCGAAGCACATAGAGGAGTTGGCCCCCACACATCCTTCAGTCCAAACAATTTCATGTACCATATGACTCTGCTAGTACTTACCCCTTGTATGGTAGCCTATGTAATAGGGATTTTAACATGAAAATTCACATCACATGTAAAGAGGACAATGGACAAATGTTCCTGGCAGTTACTGATATTATCAGATAATAGTAAGGGAGGAAAGAGTAGTGTAGAAGAACCTACATTCTGGAGACAGGTTGCTTGGGTTCAAATCCTCAGCCTTTCAAGATTGTACTTAAATTGAAATCAGTTATAAGTTAACTGATTTTTATAAGCTGTATGCTCTGAGCAACTTGTTTTACCTCTTTGTGTCTTTTCTTTATCTACATAAGATGACTATGATACTATATGTAGGGTTGCTGTGGGATGAAATAAATGAATATAAGTAGAGTTTGTAGAACTGTGCTTAACACATGATTAGCCCTTGATTAGTTTTTAAATTATCATTTGTTAGTCTTCTGGAAAATTGAAACTCTGTATTGAAGACCTAGCTATGATGTAATTGCAAGACAAATGGGCAATCCGCATGATTTTGAAGAAAGCTATGTTCTAAACTGATGATATCTCTCTTTTCAATCATATATATAGCTCAATTACATGTTCAAGAAGAAATAAATGGGGTTGAGAACAAGAGGAAAGATTTATCTCCTACATCTATCTATTAACTTCCTTTAAAAAATAATCTTTTCAGTTCTCATGCATTTATGTTGTTTGAGAACATATTTTGTTAACCCAGGGGAGGAATGCTTTTCACTTCTAGGCTCCATAAATTGCATCACTCTACCAAGAAGCTGAGCCTGCCACAGGACTACTCAGGTTTCTCACAACATTCAGAGAAGTAAGTAAAATGGGAGTCTATCAGGGAAAAAATGTTTGCAATATACATTGGAAAAGAGTGCTTCTATTGAAATCCTTTCCCAGTGTTAGAAACAACAAGCACTATTATGCTGTTTGCAAACTTTGATGTGTTGGATATGAAGCTTTGTTGCAGCTGGATAGCAAATATGACCAGCTGAGGTAATCTCTGAGGGCAAAAAGACATAGCAATATTGCTGATGTTACGAAATTTGTGAGACAGGAGAATCACGAGTTCAAAGCCAGCCTCAGCAATGGCGAGGCGCTAAGCAACTCAGTGAGACCCTGTCTCTACGTAAAACACAAAATAGGGCTGGGGATGTGGCTCAGTGGTCAAGTGCCCCTGAGTTCAATCTCCAGTACCAAAAAAAAAAAGAAAGAAATTTGTGAAAGTTTCATGTGTTTGTCAAAATTCAGTTCTGTACTTAAGATATGTATATTTCATGGTACAATGACCATTGTACATATACATTGTATACACAGATGTATTGCTTTATTCATCACATATGTAAAGAACATACACACACATATATTTTTCTATATGTGCATCATAGTGTACATATATATCCATATATAGAAAAAATCCTGGAAGATCTAAAGAAGAAATAGACAAATCCACAATCTTCACAGTCAAATGCTTTTATATATTTCTCAAGATAAAAATCAACTGTAAGCCAATATTAGCAAGTATAATGCATTCATATATAAAATGGCTAGAACATCATGACCAAGTATAATTATTTCAGGTGTTCAAGAAGAGTTTGTCATTTAAAAATTAATGATAGCATCCAATTATAAATCAAGTCAACATAAACTAATATCCTAAGCCAATGCCTACTTGAAAATGAGGAAATTCAAATAATCTAAAAAGAAAATTGAATCAGTTAACATTTTGAAGTGAAATTCATACAGGATACATTTAACTACTTTAAAATGTATAATTCATGAAATTTAGTACACTAATGATGTTGTACAGTTCCAAAACCTTTTCATAATCCCAAAGGGAAAGCCTTTATCCATTAAGCAATAAGTAATAATTCATCCTCCTCCTATTCCCTAGAAATCATGAACTTTCTTTCTCGTATTATGGATTTATCAATCCTGGAATATTAATACAACTAATATGTCCAATATTTGTCTGCATTTATGTTTCAAAGACATATATCTAAATTTTATGTTTATATTATATATAAAGTATAAGAATAATAAATATATGCATAGATAAAAAAAAGATAACCAATATCATAAATATGTGATCTTTTGTGTGCAGCTTTTTTCATTAGGCATGACATTTTTATATAATCATCTGTATTCTAGCATATATAAATACCTCATTATATTTATGATCAAATAATATTACATTGCATGAATTTACTATGTTTTGTTTCATCATTACTGATTGGAAATTTTGACTATTGTGAATTGTGCTCCAGTGAACATGTAAAAATATTTTTTTGAAAATGTTTTCAATTTTTTTTGTATGTACATATCCCTAAGAGTGAAATTGTTGGATCATATACTAAATTTAGGTTTAACTTTTAAAGAAACTATCAAACCATTGTCTGAAATGATTATAACATATTGCATTTTCCACAGCCCATTATGAAAGCTCCAAGTTCTCAACATCGTCATTGACAGTTGTTATTACCTACTTTTTTCCATTGTAGACTTCCTAGTAACTATGCACCTATGTCTCATGCTGGTTTTTCTTTGCACTTCCCTGATGCCTGGTGATGTTGAGCATCACTTTATGTATTTATAGGATGCTTATATATCTTCTTTGGTGAAAGGTCTATTTAAGGAATCTGCCCACATTTAAATTGGATTGTTTGTATTTTTATTGTTGAGTTGTAAATATAATGATTGCCTCATGGATCAAGTTTCCGTCTCTTTTATATTTTGGAAGAGTTTGAGATGAATTGTATTTTTTTATTTGAATTTTCATAGAATCCATTAAGAAAACCATCTGATCCTGAAATCATTGGGAGGTTTTTGATTGCTAATTCAATATTTTTATTGTTATGGTTATGTTCATATTTCTGTCTATTTGAGTCAATTTTAAGGTTTCTGTGTTCCTTAAAATTTTAAATTTTACCGGGTCACCCAATCAATTGGTATATAATTGTTTGTATACTTGTGAACAATATTCTCTTAGTACTACTTTTGATTTTACAAATTCTGTGGTAGCATCCAACTTCATTTCCAATTTTAGTAATTTGATTCTTTTATTCTTTACGCAGTATAAGATAAATGTTCACAAATTATATTGATAGAAAGTCTTTTTGCATTTTGTGAAAGTCTACATTTTAATGTTTTTTTGTTCTTTTGTTACTTGTTGTTGTTATCCACAGTTGTATAATTTAGTTAAAATGAACAAATAAACAAACAAACAAAAACCTTTGTCAGTGAGGCACAGTGGTTCATGCCTGCAATTCCAGCAACTCACAAGGCTAAGGCAGGAGGATCACATGTTGGAGACCAGCCTCAAGTATCAGCAACTTAGTGAGGTCCTAAGCAACTTAGTGAGATCCTATCTCAAAATGAAAAAAAATAAAAAGAGCACATGCCTGTAATCCCAGCAGTTTGACAGGCTGAGGGAGGAGGTTCCTGAGTTCAAAGCCAGCCTCATAAACTTACTGAGGCACTAAACAACTTAGTGAAACATTGTCTCTAGATAAAATATTTTTTAAAAAGGGGTTGGGGATGAGGCTTAGTGGGAAAGCACCCCTGGGTTCAATTCCCTGTTACCAATAAATGAATGAATGAATAAACAAACAAATAAATAAAATGGTCTAGGGATGTAACTCAGTGGTAAAGTCTCTGAGTTTAATCCCCAATACCAAAAAAAGAAACAAACAAAAAATAACAACAACAACAACAAAATAAAAAACTTGGGTCATTTTATATATTATAAGAACCTTACTGTCATTAGGAAAGGTAGGCAAGTCTTATTGTTTCAGTTTTATAGAGAAGGGAATTAGGGCACAGAAGCTAATGCCAAAGGGCATATGAATTCCTACAGATGAAGAATGAAAATCACCCTAGGCACTGTGGCCCACTCCTGTAATCCAGCAGTTTGGGAGGCTGAGGCAGGAGGATCTCACTAAGCAACTCAGTGAGACCCTGTGTCTAAATAAAGTAGAAAATATGGCTGGGGTTATGGCTCAGTGGTTGAGTGCCCCTGAGTTCAATCTCCAGTACCAAAACAAAAGAAACAAAAAAAAGAATGAAAATCTCAAATTATTGGCTTTGACATTCTTTTATCTATCTTTTATCTATCAGACATCAATTTTAAGATTCTCTCTAATCATATATTACCAGAATAATTTTCTTTCTTCCCTTAATTTATTGTTTAGAAAAATGAGGTAGTGCTAGGGCAAGAGAAAAGAGAAAAAAGGACTTGATAATTCTCCAACTTAAAGACTTACATTTTGACTTTGGATGTGATGTATGATTCTAATAATCTGCTCATACTTGCTGTATTTTAATTCTCAACCTGAACTTCGTGAAGGTAATGATGTAATTATTATCACCTTATTTTCTATTTAGTCCAGAGACTTGACTTTTATGAGGCTTAAGAATGGGACTTTAATAATTTGTTAATTTTAAGAAAATCATGAGTTGAACAGAAAGTGTTTACACAGGAGAATGATGTTTGCATTAAAAAGAGTTAAGTCCTGGCATATGCTTAAAAATAATGCTACAAGGCCATCACTAATATCATAACCAAGGGTGAAAAGTCAGAAGCTGTCTATTCTTCAGAATCAATTATTCAGAAAGTTGAATGCTATTTATTTAATTCAAATGGGACTATTCTACTTAGATCTTTAATTAATAGTTTAGAGATATGCCATGACACCCTCTTAATGGCCAGACATCTGGAATTCATAAGATATTAAGCATTTAACAGAAAGGAATTAATGGATCAAAAAAGAAAAGAAAAAAAAATCTCTAACATCTATTGGATGTTTATTGTTAATCACACCAAATACTGTACTAAATTCCATTCATTGATTTTTAAACATCCAAAGCTTTCTGTATTTTTTATTGGAGTATTATAATTATACATAATAGTGGGATTCATTATGCTATATTTGTACATGCATTTAGCATAATTTGATCAATCTCATTCCCTAGCACCTTCTCTTTCCCTCCCCCTTCTCTACTCCTGATATATATGCCCTGCTCTCCTGATATATCTTATATTACCATTATTTTAATTATTGCATCATAATTATATATATATATGAGATTCACTGTGGATATTCATACATAGACATAGCATAATTTGGTAGAGTCTTTCCCAAGTTCTCTGCTGCTCTCTCCTCTCTCTCCTCTAATGAGAAGATGACTCAAAATAAAATTTCATTTGTACTTCAGAATTTCTTCAACATTCTGCCCTTAACAATACTAAAATCTCTGATGGCTGTGTTTCTCCCTGCAGTATGTTCATCAAGAACACATCAAGACTTACCTGTGCTTCCTGATTTAATTCCACCAATTCATTCTCCTCTATCAGAGGTCATTTATTAAAAATATTGAGCTTTATGCACTTGTTTTTAAACTTTGTTTTTCTCTCATTTAATGTGAATGTATCAATGTGTTGTTAACCTTCCATTCTCTTATGAAATTTTAATTTACCTTTACTCGTTTACTAACTACTCGTAATTCTACTAAAACTACTCGTTTACTAACAGAATTACCTCACAATTTACATTAACAGAGAATACTGATTTTAAAATTAAACATATAACCTTTATGTGAAATTCTTCCATGAGAAGATTTTCCATTTGGAATCAGTTATATTTTCAAGTCCCACATAAACATATAATTTCATATTTTCCTTTTATCAATTTTCCTTTTATCACTTGTTTGGCAGTTTATTTTATCCTTTTATCCTAGATTTGTTTTCCAGTTTTACTGCTAGAAATTAATTTAAAAGTATATATGAACAATAGTGTTTCTAAGTACTTATCCTACTAAAAACTCTGAGTTTGTTCTCACATATAAATTCTTGGTGTAGAATTCTGAGTTGAAAATGTTTTCCTATGTTTTTGGAATTTTATCTAGATACATATCTTCTAATGTTTATTCAATATGTTCTCTACTCAATAGACACATTCAGTAAGAGTTTTTAAGTTTTTAAAAATAACTAGCAGTATTACTGCTTCTTAGCTTTTGGTCTTCTCCTTCTAGCAGGGAACTGTAGTAGCAAGATTCATTCACTAGGCTTCCTTCCAAGGAGGTATGATTGTGGGGGCAAGTTCTCAGTGGAAATGAGAAGGAAAGATGTGCATTTGTTCTACAATTAAAAGTCGTCAGCCATATAAAGCACCTGCATCTGTTCTTTTGAAGCCCTGACATCCTGAAGTTTGTTGGGGATGCCCAAGAAGATTCCGTTATATAGCCACTGCACCCTAAGCCTCAGGATCACCACACAGAAAACCCTCCACGCCTGTTTAACAGGGTACAAATTCCACATGTTCAGCAAGAAACAACCTTTTACTTCATTAAGTTACAGAAATACTGAGATATATTTGGTCTTACATCTTAATTCACCCTAAAAATTATCTAAATATGTTCAATGTACTCAATACATGACAGAATCCCTGGTAGTTCTTTCTTTAACTCTTCATATTTTTCTATTCCAGTTCTGTAATCTTTTGTTGAACTTCTGTGAGAGGTCCTTCAGTAAAACTCTGTGCTTACAATTTTTCAGTATGTTCATCCTACTTTTCCTTTAGTAGTGATAATTTTCATTTCCAAGATTCTATTTTGTTTGGCACCAGGGATTGAACTCAGGGGCATTTAACTACTGAGCCATATCCCCTCAGCCCTTTTTTGTATTTTATTTAGAGACAGGGTCTCACTGAGTTTCCTAGAGCTTCACTAAGTGGCTGGGGCTGGCTTTGACTCACAATCCTTCTGCCTTAGCCTCTGGAACTTCTGGGATTACAGGCTTGTGCCACCACAGGCCCTTCATTTCCAAGATTTTTAATTGATTTTTTTCAAAATAATCTGTTCTTATTTCTGGGATATAATATAACTCTGGAGAAATTAATTATATATTATGAAATTTGTTGTTATTTTATATTATGTAGTTTTAAGTTCCTTATTTAAAACCATTTACTCAATTGTTTTTGGTGATATAACCCATCTTTTTCTTGGCTCTTCCTAATTGCTCTTTATTAAATATTTTGTAAATTTTGTTTGAGTGTTTCTCTACTTGAGAATAGCTGTTAGTCTGTTCATGCACATATTTTCTGCACTCTCAAAGTTACCCTTCTGGACTCTACGGAAGCAAATGTATGTATTACCAGTAGGCATGCATGATTATATAGCACATTCTATTTTAGGCATTTTTGGTTTTGCTGTATTTTTACTCATTTTCTGATATACAAAGCTGCAACTCTGTCCTAGGTACCTACACTCAGTATTCCAGCACACGAGTGAACACCTCCAATATTCACAACTAGCATAACATGTAGTTTCTAACCTAGCTATGGAAAATAATCAGATGGGCCACCTGTCTTAGATCTGTCTATGGCCATTTGTCTGCAAACCATGCTCAGACCACCCATGGATCACCAGCTGCCTGCTGCTTGCTTGTAGCTGGAAGTGCATTGTAAGGCTACTCACAGGTTTGGTTACACGCAGCAGCTCCATCTTGGGACAGCCACCAGGCCCTGGGAGTCCATGGCCAAGGGCTTAAAGGCTTACAGCCACCACTGGCACCATCTCAGGGCACAGATGCCTTAGTGAAACACCAACCAGTGACCAGAGATGTATTATTAGGGTACCTGCAGGTCTAATTGCACCTGATATTTTCCTGCTGAGTGCTAGTGGCTATCATCTGGCTACCTCTTTGCAGGGTTGCTCCATTGTGTGAGTGCATCCCTGGTGATCTCTCTGCAAGCTGAAAGGGCATTGAGATCAAGGGACTGTAGCAAGGCAGAACCTGGGGAATCTGAAGTCCAGGTGTGTCAGATTGCAGCTGGGTTCGCATAGGCCAGTCTGGCTCTGGCAAGCCTGTGGAAAGCCAGAGAGTATGGGCAGTTTCCCAGGGGGAGCACAGTTTGGAGAAACTGGAGAAAACAAGGCTCTCTTCAGTTCTGTGAGTCCCAAAGTGCACAGGGATGGAAGGGGCCAGCTACAATGGGTGGGAAGACTGGAAAGGATCTTGCTATTAGCTCACACAGCCAACTAGACTGGAGCTACCATCAAACTTCAGACAACACAACCTATTGGTGAAGAATGAAAGCTGAGAAATTTTTGAAAACAAACAGAAGTAATCATTCAATTTTCCATTGAGGCTCCCCTCTCCCCTTTTTCCCTTCTCTCTCACATATCTACCATTTTGAATCCAAACATTTTTATGCATCAATTTATTGAAGAATGGGATATCTGAATAGTATATTACAGTTTTTTTACGTATCTGTATATTGTAACCTATTTTTAAAAAATCTGTGTATATATTTTTTTCTCACTTATTTGTCTCCCCAGATTCTCTTTCTCACTTCTCTCATGTTAACAGCCAACCTCCATTAATTCCTCTATTGCTCTTATAATTTTTTACCTTTACTTTCTCTCCTTTTCCTTCACAAACATCACATCCTACACTACTTTTGTTCCCTCTTTGTTCATCAATTTGAAACTGTAAACATTTTTAGTATACTTACTATTTATATTGAAGACAATAATTGAACACATCATTTCTGTTTATTGCAACAAACTATAAGCACCTTAATAGGAACTATTTGGTATAAGGTTGTACATTGTTTGCAGTCGATGTTGTTAATATTGGTTTTCCCCTTAATGGTGAGGTACTGGAAGCTTTCAGGGACACTAGAAGACTACAGAATAGAAATTGTACTGCCTCAGAACCATACTGCTAGATGGGAAGATACACAAAAAACACAAAAAAACAAGGGAATAAAATGCCTCAAACAAATCAAGATGTTCCAACAATAGAATAATCCTTAGACAACATAGTAGAAGAAATATCAGAGAGTTTAGAAAGTATGTATATAGACTAATCTTTGAAATAAAGGATGGTATGAGAATGAAAATGCAGGAAGTGAAAGGTAACTTCCACAAAGAGGCAGGTTATAAAAAGGAATCAAGCAGAAATCCTCAAAATGAAGAAAACAATAAACCAAATTAAAAATTCAATTGTAAGTATTACCAACAGACTAGACCACATGGAAAACAGACCTCATGGAATGAAGACAAAATATATACTATTGAAAATAAAGTCAACCATACAGAGAAGATGGTAAAAAATGAAGTAAAGAACTTCCGAGAATTATTTGATAACATGAAGAGACCAAATTTAAGATTTATTGTAATAGATGAAGGCATGGAGATACATACAAACCAAAGGAATGCACAATATTTTCAATAAAATAATATCAAAAAATTTCCCAAATCTAAAGAATAAAATGGAAAATCAACTATAAGAGGCTTACAGGACCCCAATTGTACAAAATTACAGCAGAACCACACCAACACACATTAGAATGAGAATGACTAACATAAAGGATAAGGATAGAATTTTTTTTTGGTACTGGGGATTAAACTTGGGGGTACTTGACCAATGAGCCACATCCCCAGCCCAATTTTGTGTTTTATTTAGAGACAGGGTCTCATTGAGTTGCTTATCACCTTGCTGTTGCTGAGGCTGGCTTTGAACTTGCGATTCTCCTCCTCACCTCCCAAAGTGCTGGGATTACAGGCATGCACCACTGCACTCAGCTCAAGGATATAATTTCAAAGGCTGAAAGGGAGAAAAAAAATCAAATTACATATAGGGGAAAACCAATTTGTATCTCAGCTGATTTCACATCCCAGACCCTCAATGATAGGAGGTCCTGGAATAACATATATCAAGCTCTGAAAGGAAACAAATGCCAATCAAGAATTTTATATCCAGAAAAACAAGCTTCATATTTGAAGAGGAAAGAAATACCTTCCATGATAAACAAAAGTTAAAAGAATTCACAGCTAGAAAGCCTGCAATACAGATCATTCTTAGCAAAATATTCCATAAGGAGAAAATGAAAAAAAAAAAAAAACAGCAAAAGGAGGAAGTACTCTAAAGGAAAAGTCAATCAAAGGAGAAACTAAGTCAAATTAAAAACCAAAAATAAACCAGAATGACTGAGAATACAAATTATATCTCAATAATAATCCTGAATGTTAATGGCCTATGCTCATCAATCAAAAGACATAGACTCTCAGACTGGATTAAAAAAAAAAGACCCAATAATATGTTGTCTTCAAAAGACTCACCTCCTAGGAAAAGACATCCAAAGACTGAAAGTGAAAGGTTGGGAAAAAACATATCATTCACATTGACTGCATAAACAAGAAAGGGTTTCCATCCTCATATCAGATAAAGTGGACTTCAAGCTAACATTAATCAGAAGGGATAAATAAGGACATTTCACCATGCCTAAGGGAATCATACATCAACAATACATAACAATTGTAAATATTTATGTCTCAAACAATGGAGCATCTATATGTATCAAACAAACACTTTTTGATGTCAAGAATCAAATAGTCCACAAAACAATAATACTGGGTGACTTTAACAGACACTTCTCACTACTGGATAGATATTCCAAACAAAAAGAAAACAAATAAACTGTACAACTAAATAATAAAACCAATAATCTAGACTTAACTGGTATGTAGAGGGTATTTCATCCATCATTGAGCACATACACTTTCTTCTCAGCAGCATATGTATCTTTCTCTAAAAGAAACTGTATGTTATGCCACAAAGCAACTATTAGAAAATACATAAAGTAGAAATACTGCCTTGTGTTCAATCAGATCATAATGGAAGGAAACTAGAAATCAATAATAAAATAAAAAATAGAAGATATTTCAACATCTGGAGATGAAATAATATGCTATTGAATGACACATGGATAGTAGAAGAAATCAGGGAGGAAAAAAATACTTGAGGGTATATGAGAACACTAAGACAACATTCAAAATCTCTGGGACACTATGAAAGCAGTGATAAGAGGAAAGTTTATTGCATTGAACTCATTAAAAGAATAAAAAGACAACAAATAAATGATCTAACATTACATCTCAAAGACCTTGAAAAAGAACAAATCAACTACAAAATCAGTAGAAAATAGAAAATAATTAAAATTAGAGCTGCAATCAATGAAATTGAAACAAAAGAAAAGATTCAAAAAATTGACAAAATGGAAAGTTAGTTCTTTAGAAAAGTAAATAAAATTGATAAAACCTTAGCTACACTAATGAACAGAAACAGATAATTCAAATTACTAAAATTTGTGATGAAAAAGTAATATCATAATGAACATGACTGAAATCCAGAAGATAATTAGAAACTATTTTGAAAATTTGTACTCCAATAAAATAGAAAACCTCAAACACATTGATCAATTTCTAGAGACATATTATCTACCCAAACTGAATTAGGAGTACATACACAATTTAAACAGATCAACTTCAAGCAATGAATAGAAGATGCCATCAAAAGCCTACCAATGAAGAAAAGCCTGGTACACAATGGATTCTCAGCTGAGTTCTACAAGACCTTCAAAAAAATATTAACACAATACTCCTCAAATTATTCCATGAAATAGAAAAGGTGGGAACCCTTCCAAAGTCAGTCTATAAGGCTGGTATCACCCTGATACTGAAACCCACACATCAAAGAAAGAAAACTTCAGAACCTGATGAACATAGATGTAAAAAATCTCCCTGATGAACATAGATGTAAAAAATTCTCAGTAAAATTCTGCCAAATCACATACAAAAACATATTTAAAAGATAGTGCACCACATTCAAGTGGGGTTCATCCCAGGGATGAAATGTTGGTTCAACATATGGAAATCAATAAATGTAATTCATCACATCAATAGACTTAAATTACTCAAGAATTATATGATCATCTCCATGCATGCAGAAAAAGCATTTGACAATATAGAGTACCTATTCATGTTCAAAACACTAGAAAAACTAGGGATAGTACAAACATACCTCAACATTGTAAAAGCTATCTACACTAAGTCTTACAAATTGGAGGAGCAAAACCATATCCATCAATAGCTGTGTAGATGAGGCCATTCTTGATATAAGAAAATCTGTTTCTCATATACTAGGATATTAAAAATCATGCTGAAAAGGTGCCAGGTTCAGGAAATTGGTTGATCTATGGTTTACCCAGAAGTAGGCAGAACATGGATTTTTTCTCTGTGTACCCCTGTTCCATGGAATGTTGTAATAAACCCATTTAAACATGAACAATAAAGAATGTTGCAGATTTCAAAAGAATCTTCTAGAACTATACTAAGTTCTGTGAGCACATATGTAATGTGACATTATGAATATTTTTATGCTTTCTGTATCTAATTCTCTAATTCAGTAATGTGATATTATAAATATTTTTATGCTTTCTGTATCTAATTCTCTGTTGAGTTCTTTAGCAGATTATTTGTTACTTCTCTCTATAGATTAGACACTTATATCACAAAGGAGGGTATTTCACTTATACTTATTTCACAAAGGGACCAACAGAATAAAGAACTCATTAAAGGTCACACAAGTCAGTAATGGCATTTGAACTCAGGTTCTCTTGACTTCAAAGTGCAGGATTTGATCACTATGATTGATTGCTGAGTTTTTCTTTGCTTTAAAATATGCTATATTGTCATATTGTTACCCAAATCATCATCAACATCATCGTCATCATCATCTACTATTCTGACAAATCTAATAAATATTTTTTTTCATTTTAATGATAAGACATTAAATTAGTGATTCTGTTTGCATCCTGAAATGGAAGAATCAACCAGAACAATCTCAAGAATGAGATTATTTACTTAAAACATTTAGCATAGGTGCTGACAGAAAATGCACATTTATTTGGTTTTGCATAGTTGAAACCCTCCCATGTGCTTTATTTCAACAGGCTCAGCTCTCAATAACTGACAAAAGATAAATCCATGTACAACACTTAGCTGAGGTGGACTTACGTGAATAAACAACCCCTAAAACCCCAGAAGCAGAATCGTTAGTGGCAAATCAACTTCCCATTTTTTACTTTGTTATTCCCAGAACACTGAGATGCAATATTTGAATTCAAATTTCTATATTAAAGCATGAGCTCTTTTCTTATAATCTTGATCACTTCATAATATTAAAATGTGGATAGAGAATGTTGTGCATATTTTATTGTGCCTACATGTGCATTTATTTTAAAAGGAGGCTAAATGTGATATACAGTGGTTTAATTGTTTTAAATAACTTCAGACACATTTTATTGCATTCACTGCCAGGGATGAAAAGTTGGATGGGGATAACAAATAGATATTTAATACTTTTAAGTTTTGTGGGCTTTGAATACCTATCATTTCATTGTTTTGACAACTCTGCAGTTCTTCTTCTACTACTCTTCTTTTTGCCTAAATTCCATGCAACCTAGAGAATGAGGGAACACAAGGATACAGATTGCAGGTTCAGACCATAAACTGATAATCATCTGCAGCATCCCATAATTTCCCTAACTGCAAGGAAAAGACATTTCTTAAGTCACGTAATTATAATTTTATGTGATATCCTTCACATTTCTGTTTGTGTGGAAAGCAATCCCCAAATGCCTACCATTTGGTCCTAAAATTGAAATGTAAATGTAATTGGAGGCTAATGTGGGATTATCACTGTTGCTATGTCAGCTATTTATATGCATGCATTCATTGTATGCACAGTAGCTATTTTGAATGTAAGCAATGCTGGTAAGAACATAACAGAGATTCAATCTTAAGAACAGAAGTGTATCTAACATCATTTGCTTTGCTTTAAAACCTTGTGATATAAGAAGGATATGTTATATGCAATACCTTAGTTGACATGAGGTTAGAAGACACTGTTAGTGGAATACAAATAACAAAACGTTCCTCTAATGTAATGCTATCAAGCTACATGACATCTTCAAGAATGCTGACTTTGCATGTGGATACCCCAAGACACAAGTTGGGGAGAACTGTGATTATGGTTCTTACTTATAACTCATTGGTTAATGATAGAGTCCAAATTTTCCTTAATAACTCCCTGTGGTTCTGCAGTTAACAAAACAGATAAGTTTTTCTGAAAACTCCTCTTTTCCCATTTGCCTGTTTATAAGGTCATGATATTTGAAACTAAAATCAAATGAAAATTTTAAAAAAGACACTGTATCAGACATCAGTGAGTGCCTTTCTTTTTTTGAGTCCATTCAATATTTGGTTGGTTTACATACTGTTTGTTGGATTATTCAGAGTTTGGATACGTTCATTAATTTATATTGGGTTCTGGGCTTGCTTTACATTTTATTTGAAGAAGGAATAAAATGATGACATTCTCAAAATGAAATACTAAAACAAGAGAAGAAGGCAAATAACATTAACCCTCATTTGTGTTAGTCTCTTAAATGAGATCTGCTGGCAAAGAATTTCTTCAAATCTCAGATGTTCATACCTATATGTTCATTCTCTGAAGAGATTGCTAATGGCAAATATCATGATAGTGACTCCTTTTATTATTTATTTATACTATTTTTTTCAAACTTTTCTTACATATGTTACATATCTGTATTTATCCAATCCCATTTATGTGGAATGGATAGAGAAAATAAAATTGTCTCCATTAGAAATATTGAGAAATGAAGACCCATGAGATAAACTTAGTCTGAGCTAACAACTCTATCAGTCAAGCTAGTTCAGACAAAGCCTTTAACTGGGTCTGCCTTGTTGATTATTGTGTGATCAGCAAGTAATAGTGTGCCTAGGACATAACTACTGCTTCTTAAATAAATGTAAAATAAACAACTGAGTGAAGAGAGCCAGAACTTGAGAGTCTACCTCCCCATATCTGTACACCTATCCATGCTCTTTTTCTGTTTCATAAAGCCAGAAAATTCATTCCTTCAACCTCTCTGAGTCCGTTGCTCTGAACTTTTATTGTCCTATAATCTTATTGCAGAGTTCACTCTAGACTCTGACAATGGAGACTATAAAAGGACTTATGAGATGATAATAGTTTATAATCATGATCTTTCCCTTCTAGATTTAAATGCTGACTCCAATTATGAGTGTCATTGTAATTAATATTTCTTAACATTTATGCTGTGCTTAATATTTTTAAAGCACTTCAGAGTTATTTAGTGAATAGCCTAACATTTTCATGAAGGATGGCATTATTATTATCTGCAAATTCTACAGATAAATCTCTTACTTAAGTAATTTGACAAAGACACTTGGCACGTTTTTAAGAAAAGACAGCTCATTTGAACCTATGGCCAAACAACAGCACTATAGTGCAAAGAAAATAATACTTTTTCTTGCTGGAAGTCAAGGGTTACATTTAGAAAGCCTCCTCTATGCTGCATTTTGATAGGCACATCATTTATTCCCTATGTCATATCTCATCATTAAAAACTTCATTTTTTTCCTTTCCCTACTTAACTCCAGAAAGTCTCCAGATCACCTCTCAGGAGGGCAGGAGAGTGGGTGAAGACTATGGTCATAAGTGATGGGAGAAGAAGATCAGTTGTTGCAGAGCTGCCTCTTGCTTGCCAGGGGACCCCCTAGGGACTACTTGTTCACTCTTTCATTCATTTCTCCTCAGTGAATGAGGAAGGTGTTGTTTTCATTTGATAGATAGACCATCCAAGGTAAAGAAGATCTAGAAGGCTTGTCAAGGTCTGGCTGACTTCAGAGTCATCCTTGATTTCTGATTCAGAGCCTTCATCATGAAGTCAGTGAATCAGCTTTATTACTGTTGTACAGTCTGTGCCCACAGTACTTTCACTTATTTTGATTCTGCTTAAGTTTCATTCCCAAATGTTCCCCAAATTCCTATGTGTTAAAGGCTTGGTCATAGCCCTTGGCATAATGGGAAGTTGTGGGACCTTTAAGAGGTGGAGTCTAGTGAGAGGTCTTTAGGTCTTTGGAGGCATGCCCCTAAAGGCAATTGTGGAATCTAGCCCCTTCCTCTTTATTTCTTTTGTTTCTTGGCCATGAAGTGAGTGGCTTTGCTCTTCCATATACTATCTTACCATAGGCCTAAAAGCAACAGGTCCAACGGTAAGCCTCTGAAACTGTCAGCAAAATCAACCTTTTCTTTTTATAAGTAAATTTTCTCAGATATTTATTTTAGTAACATGAAGCTAACTAACACATACCCTATTCAATTTAAGATGTCATTAGGTACAGCATCTAAGAATAAGATATGGAGCACCGAGAATGTATGCAGTATAGAGGAAAAAAATTGAAGAGATTTAAATGGTTGGAGTATAGTTCCAAGGCTCAATTGCAAGTAAATATTCAGTATTGGGCAACTTATTGAATGCACGATACTGGAGTTTTCTCTTCTAGAAAAGGTAATAATGTACCCACTACAGAGTACAAAGTACTCTATAAATTGTGTTATTCTTCAAAAAAAGAAAAATAGAAATAAATAATTATAGAATACAAAGATGAAACTGGAAAAGTTTTTGGTGGGAAATATTACACTTTAGATCATTTTATACAATTATCAAAAAGCAGCACTATATGGTCATCTTCATTGTGTTTCAATGTTTTATGTGTTAATATACACCATTTACTAAATCAGTATACTTTTTAACTCATTTCAAAAACTACATAGCTATTCAAAGGAATTCAACTTATAGTTTTCTACAATAAAAATTTTGGATTGAAACTAGAGAGTCAAAGGGTACAATGGCAGATACTGGAAAAGTATTTGCATAATAAGATAAAAACTGGTTTGTTAATTTAATTCAATACTGTCAAATGCTGTATTTTCAAATTCATCACATGAAACAGAAAACACAAATAAGTAAGGGCATATAAAATGGCAGAGATAATATTAAAATGCATGGTGCTTACTGATCCAGCAACTGTGTTCCTTACTATTTACCCAAAAGAGGTGAATACACATGCACAAAGAAACTTGCATGGAGATGTTCCTACAAAAGTTTTATTTATAATTGACCAAACCTGGAAGCAACCAAGTTGGCCTTCTATGAGAAGATAAGACTAACGCCATTTTGGTAACTCAGGGCCTTTGTCCCCAACCCCCACCCAGTTCCTGGAAAAGTGAAAAAAAAATTTTGTGTGTTCTCTGGCACCAGCAAGTCATTTCATAAGCTAGGGCCAGCCAATCAGAAAACACAGCACTGGCCCCACGTTAGCCAAACCTATCACGCTAAAGGCCAGTTGACCACACTTACCCTTCACCCAATCCTATAATGACAAGACAGGAATTCCCCTACCCATGCTCACCTTCACCCAATCCTGTAACGCCAAGGCATGTACTCCCCTACTTGCAGTGGGAACCCATAAAAATCCCTGCTTCCCTAGACTCGGGATTGTACCTCCGTACCTGCTGCGTTGTTGAAGGTGTTCAGTCCCTGCTCGAGCTTATAATAAAGACCCTTTTGTGATTGCATTGGAATTGGACTCCTGGTGGTCTCTGGTAGTCTCGTGAGCTTGGGCACTACAGATACAGATACTTTCAAAGAGATAAATAAATTGTAGTACATACAGATAATGGAGTATTTTTCAGTGCTAAAAAATGAGCTCCCAGGCCATGAGAGAACATAAAAGAAATTTAAATGCATTTTACTAAGTGAAAGGCACCAATTTGAAAAGGCTGCCTACTATACAATTCCAGCTATGTGAAAAGGCAAATGATAAAGAAGGTGATATGGTCAGTGGTTTTCCAGAGTAAGAGAGAAGGGGCAGATGAAGAGAAGGAACTAAATGCCAATATTTCAAAGTTTTTCACTATTATGATTTGCATGAATAATAACAGTTGATCCTTTAGATATGCTTATTTAAAATAATTTAGGAATCCTTCAATTTCATTAATGTTAAAAAACATTGATGAATGTTTGAATACATTGAATCCCAGACTTTTAAAACTACACAATACATATGGATTCTGAAGCTATTTATGCACACACACACATGCCTGGGTACATATTTATGCAAACATATCTGAATAACATTTAAGAAATTTATATATATATATATATATATTTATGTGTAAAAACATATACACATACACACATTCTTTTTAAAGTCTTGACTGATCTAAAGAAAGAATGAAGAGTATCTACATAATAAGAAAAGTGTTGACTGTATGATATGTATAAAATAACTATGCTAGACATTAGGATAGAAAAAGTTATGGGCTCACTTTCAAAATTTGGTTGGAAAAACAATGTAATGTGAATGATCTGTAGTCAACAATGGGAATGGGCTCCAATAGTAATAGTAAAAATTAAAGTATCCCAAAATCTCCAGAGCCCCTATTTCAGGATAATTAGTGAAGATGGTATTTACATGTCTGAAGGTGATACATTTTAGCAATTCTTCCCTCTGTCTAGGAAGTCACCTCTCCACCAGGGCAATGCAATCCCATTTCTGTTTTGTTTTCCATACCACTTGCCGTCCAATTATCATATTACTTAGAGTGTATCAGCTGCTTTGTTCGAATGGCCTGTGCTTCATTTGTAAATGACATTGTCAAGGCTATTATTGCAGCTGTTTGCAGAATGTCGGAAAGCTGTCAAACTCAGCGGAGTCAAACTGTTTGCAGCAAACAGCAAATGTAACGCACTCATAAATGATTAAAGGCACTTCATAAGTGATCCTCACCAAGGAAATGGAAATGTTGTCAAACTGAGTCTTCATCTATCTCTTGCACCTGGGATGAAGCCAAAGACAGTTGCTTCTAACTAGAGGAATGTTTGCTTCTCTAAAGGAAGGGAAGCTTTATAGGCATAGCTTTGCAATTTAAATATAGTATTCTCATATCAAATGGCTGAACTCCCTTGTTTTAAATCATATTACAGAAACCCTTTTCTTAGTCATTTTGGTAGCATCAATAAAGAAAACATTAATAGTCTGAAAATCAATGTAAGACAAGGAAACAACAAAAATAACAGCCAAACACATACACTTGCACACAACCTGCATGTATTCAGAAGGAACTAAATCACTTGGATATATCTTTCCTTTATTGAAAAAGTAGCTCACTTCATTGAGGGCAATGTTAGATATGTTTGGTAAGCTTTGTCTTCAACATGTTCATTGAGAGTAGAAGGTCAGAATCTCAAACAGTATTGAAAGCTACTGTATCCATTTTATTGCTTGGAGAAATCAAGAGCCTTACTAAAAGTGAGTTGCCTAATATAACACCTAGTTGAATAAAATTGAAAGGTTTTTTGGTGGTAAACTGATAGCCTCCTGAACACTATTTCAATGTAAACTTCACTGTGCATAGTCAAAATGAGAAAATTAACTCATAGAAGATATATTTACCCATGAACAAGGAGACAGATTCAAATCACCTGTGTTTTTCTTTCTTTTTTTTTTTTTGGTTTAGTTTTTTATACATCTTTTTTCCTATTAGCTTTGTTCACATCAAATTTATATATAGTGAATTTCATCAACTTTAAGTGCTCAGTTCAATGAGTTTTGACAAATGTATGTCACCATGAATGCAATATATAATATTTACATAAGGTTGAAAGTTTTCTACTCCCATTGGCATAAATCTTTTACACTATACCCTGTCCCCTGACAATCGTTTTTCTTTTCCTTCACTGTAGATCAGCCTTTCTTTAGCATCTATATAAACAGACAGGCTTTATGTTGGGCTTCTTTCACTCAGCCTAATAATTTTGTAGTTTATCCATGTAGCATATATCAGTAGTTCTATTCATTTGTTTGTTTAACATATTCTACATGTTAATACTATTCTACTTATCTTTTTCAGAGTTCACCATAAAACTGTAGAAATTATATAATGTTGAGGGTCTCATGATGAATTTGTGAACAGTTTTTGAAAGGGGTACCAGGCATGAGCAGGGTATGATCTCCACATTGTCTTGTGAAACACTTTACTCTCCACAGTGGAGTTTATTAATGAAAATGGAAGCTCATAGAATATTAAAGAAAAAGTTAAGAATCTCCTTACTATATAAATTTATTCCTTATTGGATGTATCTAGACATAACTGGGGTTATCATCTGCAAAAGATTTATGGAGGAAATTAAAATATCAGATGGAGGTACTGCCAGATGAATAAAGATCTAATAAGGATACCAGAAATGGAGAAAAATGTTGCGCTTTTATGGAAAATTGTGCAGTACCTAAAAAACAATTTCCAGGCTGTCTGGTTGTAGGGAGGTTTTTTTTTTAATTGTTTTTCACAATGTGGCAACTTTTAGATAATGGATATGAATGATGTAACTCTTTTCTATAGACATGTAAATTCTGTCCGGTGGAGGTCCAATTGACTTCCCTCCTCCTGTGGCAGACTCCAGAATTGCTTCCAATATGCATTCATTTAAATGTTCCTCATTTATCTGTTAACACTATGAATAAAATTCATTTTTTTTCTGACCATAAATTCTGCTTTTTCCATTGTGCCATTATTAGCTCTGACATTTCCATGATGTTTTGCTTCTGTCATTATCAATTCCTTTTATACATCAAAAATATGTTTACTTTTTGAACTCTCTTTTATCAAAGATATAACAATCTCCCAGGATAGATTTACCTTTTTCAAAACAGGGCAATCTTGTGAATAGCAAGGGCTTTAGGGGAAATACATGGATTTGTTTCATAAAGATCAGGATTCCTGAAGATGTAGCATTAGCAGGAAGCCTGTAACCTTGATTTCTTTCAAACAAAATTGGACACAGGTACAGACAAGTACAGATGCAGTGTAGTTCGCATATCTCAGACGTGGTACAAAGAAGAACAGGTCTCCTACTACTAGGAGAGACGATGAGAAGACATACATAATAATGATCTAGGAAATTCCCAAACCTGCTAAGTGTCCCCACTAAAAATAACACACGATATATATTCACTGGAGAAAGTATGATGTTTGGAGAAGCAGATTCTGTGATTATGAGAAAAAGAATTATTCACACATCTGCAAGGTCACCTAAAATATTGGTGTTTCTATTTGTATTCTGTAAAGATACCCCTGATCTCAAAGCAGTTTGTTCTCAGCAGTGACTTAAGTTTCTTATCTTTTGGAAGCTTGAGGATGACAGCTGGATTTACAAATCTTTTCTCTGCTTTTTCATATGGAAGAGATCTGACTTCAATGCACTAAATCTAGCCCCTTTTATTTCTTTCTGCAGGCTATTCCATAGTCATTTTTTTTCTGTTTTTCTCTTTCATATGAAATTCCATAGATCATATCATAATATCTCTCATACAGTATATCCTCTGGGAAGATATTTTAAATGCATGAAGGAATAAATTACTTATATTACCTAGGTCTATGCTATTCAATTTTATATTTAAGCAGGTTAATTCAGACCTTAAGATAAATTATTTTTTATTTCTTTCTTTCATGGGAGAGATACATATTTTCTTCTCATTTAAAAATCATGAACTATGGAAGATTTAGCTTTATTTTCCAAATTTTCAAAGAGGTATTTTGAATAATTTAACTTGAAGTGAACTCTCTCATTTATCTTAATTACCAAAGCAAAGCTCATCTGTGTCATTTATTTAGCCATTGCCAATGTGTTTTTCTGGGACTAAATTTGTGTGTGTGTGTATGTGTGTGTGTGTGTGTGTGTGTGTAATATTTCCATAAGCTAACCAAAGATCATGTGTCTGAGAAGAAAGGATTGGTGTCAGGAATCCTATAAGAAGGGTCAAGCTATGGATTTCTAATTAGTATTCATATGATATGGTGTTAGTACTCTATAATTAGTTTTATTAAAAATCTCTTTGCTATTTTTCTCTACTTATATTCCATATCTATTTTGGAAATATTTTGTCAAGGTTCAAAAACTGCCATTGGGATTTAGATTAAGATTATATTTCACTAGATTAATTTTTGTGAGAAGTCCTCATATCTTTTTTTTTTTTTTTAATGAAAATCTTGTATTTTTCTGTTTGTCCTTTCCTAAAAGCAAATATAAACAAAGTCAATTCATTCATGTCAATTCCTACTTCAACACCTTATGGTCTTCACCAAGCTTCTGGAATGAATTCATGGGTCTTGCTGTCTTTATTTCCTCGTGTTTTGTGATCAGGTGAGCTTTTCATCCTGTTTGGCTGGATTCATACCCATTAAGACCTGGTGATCAGTCTTGTCTGGTCATCTGTCCATGCAGTTTTAACATTAATCCTAGATGTTTATTTTAAAACTACTGCCATATGTAATTAATAATGTAATTAACCAAGGTATTTGTGTGTGTGCGCGCACATGCTTCTGTGCATACTAGGATAAATCTGATAGAACTCCATCTTGCACTTAAACCTTCTGATGTTGCCCTGCCTAACAGTAAGGGATGGTATGGACAATGGGGAGATGATTCACACCAACGTAAGGGTGAGTATGGGAAGGTAGACTGAGTCCAGGACTCAGAACAAAGCCACTAGGCCTAGTGCACTGGCCACTACTTAGGTGATGGAAGAGGTGAGAGCAACACAAGGATTTCATACCATCCAACTGCCCACACCTACTTTCCAATTTATTACACCTTTCACCTCCTTGTGTATCTTGTTAAGCCAGTTAACAGACCCATAACACATGAGAAAGAAAATTACAGTTATTTAAGACCTTTGTGTTTGTCTCTTCTGTTGTTCCTGGAAACATTTATCCACTGTATGTAGTAGCTACTTTTTCTGCTTCCCATCTCCCCTGAATTTCCATGTTCCCTGGGATTCCTAATCACCTTCCCACCAGCTCCAGGTCACGTCCGTACAGGGGTATGCTTTTTAAATCTGTAAAATACAGGTAAACCTGCTTGCAATTTGGGAAGACTGAAGGGAATTCATCCATCTTAATCTTTTAAGATGGCTGTGATGTATCTAAGAGCAATGGAATCTTAACCATTTCTCTGCCCAAAGACTGTGAGTTCTGATTCCTATATACCTGTATACATGTTCTTGTTTCCTAACCTGCAACAGTCAAATAAGTTGCATGACACTTATCACAATAAAGTCAATATGTTGCACGTTAAGTAAATGTTTTAAAAAAATATTTAATCATTAATTATTTTAGCACTTCCTTCCTTCTATAAAGTATTCATGACTAGAACATGAATTGTACAGTCTTGTCCTCAGCCTCATCATTATTTGGAATTATCCTTGTTTTGCTGAAATTATCCTTGCTAAATGATCAATTATATCACTGTTGCTAAATTCCATCTGTGCTGTTAATTCCCCTACTTACTTTTCTTGACCTTTCTGAAGCACTTGATACTGTTGAGAGTTAATTTAATTTTGACCACATACTCCCCTATGGTTTCCATTGTATTACCCCATGATTTTATTTCTACCCTTGTAAATAACTTCACAATATCCTGTGCTTAACTGACAAAGGTTATGTTTTTATTGTGGTGATAAAAAAGCATAAAATTTGCCATCTTATCCCTTTTAAGTACACAGTGCAGATGTTAGCAATCTGTTTTCTTTTTGTTATGGATTTCTAGTTTCATTCCATTGTGGTTAGAAAAGGTACTTCATAAAACTTCAATATTAATAAGCTTATTGAGAGTTGTTCTGTCCGTGCCAGAGTCCCTGACGACCTGTGAGAGCACAGGACTATCTTCAGGCACCTTCGCAGGAGCCCAGCCAAGGTCGGACCCTAGACTGCTAGTCTCTAATCACAGCGGAACCCAGAGCGAGGGAAGGACTGCCTCCAGGGACCTATGTGGAAAACCTGGACTAAGTGAGGCAGGGGACTGCCCCCAGTTCTGCGCCAGAGACCCTACCAACCAGCGTGAGCACAGGCCAAGGCCCAGGACCACCTTCAGGGACCTCCAAGGGAGCCCAGCCAAAGTCAGGCCGCAGATTGCTATCTATCAATCCCCTGACCCACAGGGGAGCCCAGACCCAGGCAAAGGACTGCCTCTAGGAATCCTGTGGAATTCTCTGTAGTAAGTCTGTTATAGACAATTTAGTCTTTACAATTGTTCAAGTCCTCTGTTTGCTTGTTGATACACTTTCTGATTTTTCTATCCATTATTAAATATGGGGTATTGACATCTCCTATTGTTATTGTATTACAATCTGTCCCTTTCCTCTGATCTATTGATACTTTTTATATATATGTAGGTGCTCCAAATTTGGGTGCATATATATTCTAGTGGTTATATTTTATAGTGTTGTCCCTTTTATTATTGTATAAATTTCTTCTTTAGGTCTTGTTACAGTTTTTGACTTAAAAGTCTATTTTGTTTCATAAATGTGGACTACCCCCTTCTCTCTTTTGGATACCATTTCAATGAAATATTTTTCCAACCTTGCATTTTTAGCCTATTTGTGTCCTTACATTGGAAATAAATCTCTTGTAGACAGCATAGTTGTATCTTGTGTTTTATTTTAAATTTTATATACATTCATCTACTCAATGTATCTCTTAATTAAATAATATATTTACATTTTTGGTAATCCTGATATGAAAAGTCTTACTATTGTCATTTGTTATTTTCTATATGTCTTATAGGCATTTTTGTCCCTCTTTTCCTCTCTTGATATATTCCTTTATGTTTCAGTTTTTTTTGTATCAATAAGATTTGATTACTTTTTCTTTCTTCTGTGTTTCTTTTCACTTACTATAAAAATTACTTAAAGCATATTCTACTAATAGCAATCTATTTGTGATTGATAACAATTTAATGTCAATCACACACAAAAATTTTTTAAGAGCACTACTTTCTTATTAATGTCACAAATATCTTATTTTAAACAATTTTATTTGTTTTTTAATTATTTTATCTTTTTAAGTCTGTATCAGAATTTAAAATCATTTTTTTTCATCATATCACCATTACAGCATTACCTGGTTCTGTATATGCGCATATGTATAACTATGGCAGAGAGCTTTGCATTTTTGTATGCCTTCATGATGCTGTCTAGTGCACTATCATTTAACTTGAAGGACTATTTAGTATTTCTTATAAACTAGATCTAGTGGTTATGAGATCCCTTAACTTTTGTTGGAGTAGTTCTTTATAGCTTTCTCATTTTGAAGGGATAATTTTACTGGATATAGTATTATTGTTTTTCTCTCTCCTGCCCCCCTGACCCCCGTGTGTGTGTGTGTGTGTGTGTGTGTGTGTGTGTGTGTTTGTGGCTTTTGGCATTTTGAATACATCATTCCACTTTGCTCTTCCCTGTAATATTTCCACTAAATATTCTGTTGACTCTCTAGAGGAGCTTCTTTGTACATGACAAGTTGTTTATATCTTGCTGTATTCAAGCTTCTCTTTGCCTTTGTAGTTATGGACAATTTAGTTAAAATGTTTCATAGAATGGGTCTCTTTAGATACATTCTAATCAAAATCTTTGAGCTTTTGGAATTTGGATGTTCGTTTCCTTCTTTAGATTTGGTAAGTTTGGGCCACTATTTCTTTAAACAAACTGTCTCTCTCTATTCTCCTTCTAAGACTTGTACAATATCTGCTTGAAGATGTCTTATAAGTTCCCTAAACTTTCTTTGCTTTTCCTCATTTTTTGTTATTGTGACTCAATAATAAAATTACTTGTTGTCATGTACGTTAATTATTCTACTTGAACACATGTGCTGTTGAATCCCCTCTACTGAAATTTTCAGTTCAGTTATATTCTTCAACTCCAGAATTTCTATTTGGCTTTATTTTTTATAATTTTATCTCTTTGTACACATTCTTATTTTGTTCATGCGTCATTTTTCTGATTTTGCTTAGTTGTCTATTTGTGTTTTCTTATAGTTCACTGAGGTTCTTTAGGATTATTTTAATTTGTATCATATACTTCACAAATCTCTGTTTATTTTAAGTCAATTTTTGGAAATATATTTTGGTTCATAGATTGAGCCATGATTCCCTATTTCTTCATATGTTTTCTTAATTTTCATTGGGATTTTGGCACTTAAAAAAAGAAGTCAACTTTCCTAGACCTTATAGATAAGTTTTATGTAGGAAAATATCTTTACAATCAGCCCAGCTAATGACTCTGGAAATCTCTCAAACTTCTCTGAAAATGCATGTTCTCTGGGCTTATATGTATAACTCCTCAATTAGAAAGGTTAATCAGTTGCTTTCTTAGGCACTCATAATCTCTTGCTATCTCTATTGTCTATCTGTTGTTGCTACAACTATTTGCTGAGTTCTTTTTTATTTCTCGTGGCCCCCAGGCATTTAAAGTATGTTAATTCCCCTCAGTTTTCCAGTCAGATGAGAAAGATGGAAATTCAGGTATGCTCTGGAAAACATAGAAAACTGATAGTGTGTCTCACTCTTCTCTTTCACTGACAATAAAGAAACAGCAAGATGTATACTTTCTCCAAAATACACCAAGCTCCATGGATTAGATGGACTGTTATTGAGAGGAAATGCAAATGATATTCTTCTCCATTATAATGCAGATTTTCCTGGTTTTGCACTTATCCGGGTTACTGAAACTGTTTAACTGTTTTCATAGTCCTTGTTAGACTATATATTGTCATTAAGTTGATGTTCCTGCCAGGTAATCTTGAGAATGGTTTCCTCCATCAATGACACTGCACCCCTAGTTTACAATATATTATGCAATACCATCATCATATCTTGTTTTCTTACTTTATTGGAGAAGCTATAACAAAATACTATAAAATAGGTGCTTTGCAAAGAACAAAAAAGTATTTCTTACAATTCTGTAAGCTAGAGATCCATCAAGTACATTAAGTACATTAAGGCACTTATGAATGGAAGGGAGAGAAACATTCATTCAGTTTGTATTGTTTGAAGTCGTGCCTTGTGGGTCTGCTCGACGAGTTGGGGTCCTGAGAGACGAAAAGGGGTCTTTGGGGAAGACAAAGTGGGGACGTCACGGGATGGATGTCATTTGTTTGAATAAAACACCTTTTGAATTTTCCAGATACAGGAAAAGTTTATATACCTTTTGATTTTATCTTTTGGTGAGAG
This sequence comes from Geosciurus inauris, assembly GCA_004024805.1. Classification (NCBI taxonomy): domain Eukaryota; kingdom Metazoa; phylum Chordata; class Mammalia; order Rodentia; family Sciuridae; genus Geosciurus; species Geosciurus inauris. The sequence continues at coordinate 105,688 of PVHX01000348.1, read as the reverse complement.
GTAAAATTCCCTTCAGGCTCCACTATACCGTAGTCCCATTCAATGTAGTTGCATTTGAGTTTATAGCAAATAGATAAGGATTTAGGATTTGGTAGTGATGGTGATGATGGTGGTGGTGGTTGGTTTATTTTCTTCTTCTCAGAAGTTAATCAATGTAGTTAGTGAAAGAAGCTATCATTAAATTGATTTATATTAACAATTTAGACCTTCCATTTAGCTGCTATGAAATGTGGACTGCCTTTTTCTACTTTTGATTCAATTTTATCTGCTCTACAACAATAACATCTAATTTACATCTGTCTAACAAGAATTAAATGAGTGACAGGAAAGATTAGGTCTGTCATATGAAATGAGTTAATTTGTTTCCAATCAAGATGGCAATGGGGATTCAAGTAATGATGCTGGATTTCCTCAAAAAATGTGATGCTTCACTTGGAGCTGATGTTTTGCTTCTGCTATTGGTCTTTTCCACCTTCTTTCTCATCACCTACATGAGGCTTTGTGATATTTAGAATATCATACTCCATACAACAACTCATAAAGCTATACCCTTTCAATAGTGGAGCTCTTACAAGAAAATAAATTTTATTATTGCAAATATTGATTACATTTCATGGAAAAAAAACTTTGGTGCATTATTTTGCTAACACCAAAAACAAATAAAAAACAAAAAATGCACGCAATCTTCAACTGACAATGAGAATAGCAAAAGCACACGTGGTGAGGAAGCAGGAGAGGACGGCATGCCATGTATATACAGGAACTTACATAATGCTCAGAACCAATGTGGTATGTGAAGCAGTTAGAACCTTACCAAAGCTGATACTGAGATAATGTCACAGAAGAAATGGTAATGTGCTCAGGATGAGAATAATTGAAAAAGCACATGTAAACACACAAGTATACACACATGCACACAACTTAATGTATGGTTCTAAAAACAAAGACACAAAAAAGAGAACAAGCTGAGTGCAGTGGGGCATGCCTGTAATCTCAGCACTTTGGGAGGCTGGTTCTAAGGAGAATCACGAGTTCAAAGCCAGCCTCAGCAATGGCAAGGCGCTAAGCAACTCAGTGAGATCCTGTCTCTACATAAAACACAAAATAGGGCTGGGGATGTGGCTCAGTGGTCAAGTGCCCCTGAGTTCAATCCCTGGTACCAAAAAAAAAAAAAAAAGAGAGAGAGAGAGAAAGAGAGAGAACAAAATCCAAATCCTATTAGATTAGGATCATGTGAATGGAAGAAAAAGGAATCATGAGACCATCCATTTTTACAACACATTCTTATACGAATGGGAATTTTCCATTTTTCAAAAGTTATTCTGTCATGAGATGATAAATTTTACATATTGTGTACGTGTAGATCTGGTTTTCAAACTTTTTAAATGTGTCTGGGAAGGGACAATATGTGCGACAGACTTTAATTTCTTCAGAAAAAGGTGATTACATTGGAATTCAATGTTGGTTGCTCAGGGAAGCTGGAAGTTGTTATAGTTAAATCTTATTTTCTGCTGAATAATTTTTTACTTCTTTTATGATCTGAATTTATAAGTAGAAATATTTTTTAAAATACATATTTTGTCTCCTAACAAATTTATCTCAATCCCATTACTTCATTATCATCATTTGTTTTCACTGTCAACTGATTCCAGTTGTTCAAAACTTAACATTTCAGTCTCATTCCTGAATTTTTGATGTACCTTGTGTAATTTGTTCTCAGTGATATATAAAGGATTTTCTTTAAGTGTTTTCAGTTCATATATTTTCCCCTCAGATGTTCATTCCTTTCCCCTCCAAAAATGAATCAGAAGTAGGTTACATCTTTTTCAACTGGTGGCATGTTGGAAAAAAGGATCAAAAATTTTGCATCTATCCAAAAACAGTAGTTTCAGTACCAAGACACAGCTGTTAACAGAAGTTTGGTGGGTCCCTAGAGAAGAATCCTGCCCAGACTGAGATCCCAGAGGTTCTTAGTATTTAAAAGGTAGTTAACACGCTTTACTGAGGTGTGGAACAGATGCTGAAAGCCCACAGAATCCATGAGGGTTCTTTAGAAAATCTGGCCATATTATCATATAACTCCCTACTGAGGGAGCAAAAAAACATAAACCTGTTTGAGTCCTGATTTTGTTGATGAAGAAATATATATTGGATATTCAATTCTGCCCAAACAATAAAAACATTTGAGAAATATATGTGGGGCTGATTTTGCAAATTATAAAGTAAAATATAAACGTAAAATTTACTAATAATTATTTTTAAGTTTGCACTGTGAAATGTATTTTGGATACATTCTTTCATTCTCAAGATGACTATCGAATTTCATTTTCCTTTCTAGAAATTTCTTTGTATTCACTTAAGTGGCTAATTCTTGTGATGTGCCTTTATTCTACTACTAGTGAATATATTTTGCATTGTATTACAGTATGTTTTAGATATTTCAGTTTCTTTCTTCATTAATCATCTCATTTTCTGTATACTTTTCTGTAACTTATATCAACATCATTTTGATTTCACTTGCAACACATGTTTAACCACATTGGGGTATTTGGCTGAATAATACAATTGCTTTTTTTATTATTACCATCACTTTTGTATTATTTTCTTTAAACCTAACAAATTCAATAGTCTGTCGCTAATAGTGCTTCTTTTATTTATTTATTTATTTATTTATTTATTTATTTTTAGGATTTGAAAATATTTTACTATTTCTGAAATTCTACATTTATTACATTCAGCACAAAATAATATTTACATAGGTACAAGAAGAAGAATCATGTGGGTCCTATTACTATTCATTATCTTTTGCACAAACCCTTCAAACTCTTGTTTCTTCATGCTATCCAACTTCCTGTTCAGTCTAAACTTTTGGCTTTTGCATTATGCTTTCACAGATGGAGCTGACCAGTAGTGAACAAAAACACTACCACCATAGCTGGTAACTCCTGAAGTACATGATCTTAAGTGAGCGGCTCCTTAACATTGTCTGGCAATTACATCATACTTCCCTCTTCCATTAACTCTTGTTCTTCTAAAATACTATTTTTATTTTCTCTTTGGAAACCTAACACTGCTTCCCTTTGCCTCATTTTCAAGTGAAGTCCTTGTTCTGATTTTACTAAATGGAAAACTCACCTTCTCTACCTCCCTGCCTGCTTTTGTGCTCAAACAATCTGCCTTCTCTCTTGCTGCCAAAGATGAACCATCCTTACTCTCTAACTTGATCTCATTCTCCATAACTCTTCAAGCACAGGACAGGTCTGCCAGGTACGCAGAGTGTAGAAGAATATTCTAGGCATGAGTATAAGGGAGAATGAATATAACTCAATTCTGCCCATTTGTTATTGTGACTTTAGAAATAAACTGCAATGTCTTGAATCTCTTTGATTTGGCTAAATATAAAAAGGTATAAAAGATGTGTTTGTAACTATATGGGGAGGGTTATATGGGGGATGGTATTCATTTTTTAAAAAACCAGAACCTTATTTACTCCCTTGAATGAATCTTTTCTCCTTTGGTACATACACCTAACCAAAATCAAGCCCATAAATGATAGCACATTGACTAATCCACGCTTACAAAAACTTATTTCAGTGGTTGGATGTGGAATACATACAAAATATTCTTTAACAATATTCCATTACTATGTGTTATTTATAATATGTAATATATTTTATTTTATACTACTTAGTAAGCTAGTATAACATATACACTATGGATAATTAATATATATAACATTTTAATGTATTATGTAGTATATCATTAATACACGTTACATTACATGTGTGTATATATTACATAGTATATTACATATTATATTACATATATATGTCCATATAATTTTCAAATTTTAAAATCTTAGTAACAAATTTCAAATATGCTTTCAGCATTTCATGATATCATTTTCTCTCTCTTTTTTTTTTCATCTGCAGTGGCTTGAGATGACTATTTTATACACTTGTGTTTCTTTGTTTGTGGGGGGTGGGTATTGAACTCAACCACTGAGCCACATTCCCCACCCTATTTTGTATTTTATTTAGAGACGGGGTCTCACTGAGTTGCTTTAGCACCTTGCTTTTGCTAAGACTGGCTTTGAACTTGCAATCTGTCTGCATCAGCCTCTTGAGCCACAGGGATTACAGGCATGTGCCACTGTGCCTGGCACACTTGTGTTTCTTAAGAGAATTATACAACTTGCTCTGCACAGTGTCCCAGCTGATTTCTTACTGTTAGTTCATGGGGAAAATGGGAGCCATTAGATAAAAATGTGCTATTTTTATACTATTGATAATGTCAACTTATCTATACACACACACACAAACACATGCACATGAGCATCCATGTGTTTACCCTCTGACACATTATAATAGTTGTACTGTCTCTACTCCTGAGGCCAAATTTTCTTCTTGTGCACTGGGTGCCATTAGTTCTCATATACTAAAAATGTTCTTTCTGAAAATAATTTTTCACATGACTGCATTACCAATACTTCCTCTTACATTCTAATTGGTAAGAGGAAAGTATGCTATAGAACTTTCATTTCTGAGACTATAGAATTGACATTAAAAATACCACTTGATTTAAAAAAATGCTAACAGATATTGTGGGTATAATTTAGTGGGGCTGCTTCTATAAGTATGATTGCATTCATTAAAATATTAAGTTAAATCTCCAGGCAACCAAAATGAAAAAAGACTAGAAAATCATTCTCATATGTTGAAACCACAGTTATGGCTGTTCTCAAGGTATTTGCTAATCTCAGTGACTTAGAAATATTGTGTTTGAATGGATTTGTGTAGATATATAAAATCCTTCAATTTTAAAAGTCCTCTTACTTTTTTGAGATCCATATTTTTAAAGTGAAATGTATATATTATTTAGAAATTTATATGTTTACATATATACACACACATACACATATTTATATCTATGCATCTGTATGTATCCATCTCTATATCTAAAAGGTTAAAGCCAAAGATTGGTAAAGACTACACAGAGAGTTTAATGTGATGACTCAAAATCTTCACAGAGTAAAAGATATGACGGGAAGAAAGAAGCTGAGCTATTAGTTAAGCTCTTGTTGAGACAATGTGCTGAGGATTCATACACATAGGCCTGACTACACATCAGTTTGAAGTATGAATGTACTATAACTTATATTTAACCAATTAACTTTAAATGCTTAGAAATGGGTACTACCCTCCTGTAAAACAAGTGTAAGTAATCTGTACTAGTAGGTATTCTTATAGTTCTTTGTGAATAGGTATTCACAAAGTTCTGCTGTTTAAAAATGAGTATACAATCCAAAATTATGAAATACTGAAGGAAAAATACTACTATAAATGGAAATATGTGGAAGGACAGGTTCAAATGAATACAAGTGAGTGATAACAAATGTATTCAAAATATTTAAAAATATAATGAAGAGAATTTCAATTGTGAACCAAGAATAAAATAGACCAAAAGGAAAAGGCAAATATGCAAAATTAAAATTACACTGAATGGATGAATGAAACAGCATTAAACATGTTAAATTATTTGAAAAGAAGCTGTACCTAACGTTATTATATGTTACAAAAGAAAGTTAAAAAAAAGAAAAATTGCAAAAAGCATTCTGAAATCAACTACAGCTAAAGTAAGAAATTTCAGAGTAAGATTAATCCAAAGAAAAAATATAAGGAAAAAAAGAGAAAAATTAAAAGAAAATAATTGAAACTAAAGGAATATGAAAATGTTTCAGAATTTAAAAAGAAAAAAATTATTTTTCAGATTTAGAAATAAAATAATTGCATTCATAGCCAATATATAAAAATACACTAAATGCATTGAGGTGTTAGAACAAACAGAAATGGTACAATTTTAAGTCAGACAAAGAAAACAGATTTTTCACTAGGAAACAGAATGTAAATTGACAATACCCTTCTCGTTAGCAAAAAATGGAAGCCACAACAAAAAATAATAAATTTCTTCAATATGCTAGAGAAAATAACTATAAAACTAAAATTGATTAGTCAACTAAATATATAAGAATTCATTACATTAAAACATCTCTCTTTCTTGTTTACTAACACACACATACACACAGAGAGAGGGAGTAGAAAATGGTCTTTTCTAAAAGAGAACTTCCTATAGTACAAATTTTGGAAAAAAATCTAAGAAAAAGGACTTTTGTTTAATAATATCTTGCTTTGTCATTTATTTTTGACATAAATTGTGTGTGTACTGTTTATAATATCTATTTCCTTCATAATCATATATGGACTCAAGGGTAGTTGTTCCAGGTTGAACCAAGGAAGAACCACAGAAGAATGTTAATTATCACTTCTAGTAGAGACATTTTAATTCATCCAAATAGATACACATAGTTCTATTTATAGATAAGGAAAATTAGATAAGAAAGTTGAAGTTCCCAAAGTAAGATAATTGGTAAAGGGCAGAGAATATCTGTCAAATACTCAAACTACACAATTCTAATGCAATGCACCTCTTTTGATGCTTTAATTAATTGTACAAGGAGTGGGGAAAGTCCTCAGGAGTTTTGGGAAAACTTGAGCGAAAGCATTTTTGTTTATATACTATGTATAAATACTCACTATACAGTTGTTATATATGTTATATATGCAAAGCAGAAGAAAATAAAAGGTCTTAGTCATTTGTAAGAGTCCATAAGAAGAATAATCAAACTCACATGGAATATTCACAAAGACTGACCACACTGAGCCATACAACTTATCTTAAAACATTTTAAAAATTGAAATGAAACATCTGCTCTCAGGTCACATTGAACTAAAATTAAAGAAAAACAAATAACAAAAAGATAACTAGAAAATACAAGATATATGAAGAATAAATGACTCACTTCTAAATAACATACAGGTAAAAGAAGTTATCCAAGATAAACATTGTTGAGATTAATGAAAGTAAAAAGAAATACTAAAATTTGTGATATTCAGAAAAATCAGTCATTAGAGGAATATTTCTAGCAAATTTTCTAAATGAATTAGAAAATTTATTTCTACATGTACAAATTAGAAAAAAGAAAGATCTAAAATCAATAATCTATGTTTCCATTTTAGAAACTACAAAGAAAAGTGCAAATTAAATCCATGGAATGAAGAACAAAAGCAATGAGAAGATTTAGAAAAGAAATCAATGAAATTCAAGACAGAAACTCAATAGAGAAAATTTAGTAAAGCCAAAAGCTGGAATTTTAAAAGAACAATTAAATTGATAAACTTGTAGCTAGGCTAACAAAGGAAAAGGAGATAAATGCAAATTATTAATAATAAAAGTGAAAGAGACATCATTACAGATCTTGTAGATATTAAAAAGATAATAATGCATATTATGAATAATGTTGTGACCATAAATTTGATAATCTAGAGGAAATAAACTAATTGAAAGATACAATTTGTTCAAACATGTAAGAAATAGTTAAATAGGAATATCTCTGTTAAAGTAGTTGAATCAATAATCGTTAATCTTCCAAAACAAATAGCACTGATCCTATATGTGTTCACTGGTGAAATTCTTCAACCATTTAAGAAATATTATATACAAATATTCAATTCTCTTTCAAAAAACAGAAGTAGAGGAAATAATACCAAATTTTATGAGGTCAGCATTACCCAAACACACACACACACATACATACACACTAATGCATATCACATTGTAAGTAACAAATCTATATACCAGTATCTCTCTTGAACATAGATATCTTGGTCCTTAGAAAAATATTAACAAATCGAATCCAGCAATGTATGAAAGTAATTATGTGCCATGACCATGTGAGATTTATTCCACTGATGCAAAACTAGTTCAGCATTTGAACTCAATTAATAAGAAAACCTTACATAAATAAGTGAGTGATGAAAATGCACATAATCACATCAACAGATACAGGAAAAGCATTTGACAAAATCCAATATCATCCTTTGAAAAAACTCTCAGTAAAGGAGAACTTCCTCAACTTGATAAAGGAAGGACAGTAGAATGAATTGGATACAACTTTCCTATGTTCATGTAGTGAAACTCCACATCATGTGCAACTACAATGGGATCCTAATTGGAATAAATTATATTCCATGTATTTATAATATCTCAAAAGTACTCTACTGCCATATATATCTAAAAAGAAAAAAAAGGTAAAAAAAAAAATAAAAACCTGCAATAAAAAAAAAAGAAAATCTGCCAAAACCCTACAGTTTGCATCATAGGTAATGGTAAGAAAGTAAAAACTTTTGCTAGGCATAGTGGCTCATTCCTGTAATCCCACTGGCTTAGGAGGCTGAGGCAAGAGGATCTTAAGTTCAAGGCCAGCCTCAGCAGTGTAGTGAAGCCCTAAGCAATTTAGCAAGACCCTGTCTCAAATATAAAATAAAAAGGTGTGGGGATATGGCTCTGTGGTTAAGCTCCCCTGGGTTAAGTCCTCAGTACCAAAGAAGAAAAAAGGAAAATAGAAAATTTTCATCAAGAAGAAGGACCAAGAAAAAGAAGAAGATAAGACCAAGAAGATAAAACTGTACATATGATATCTGTGTGGCAATTCCAAAATAATCCCCTCAAATAATATCTGGAATTAATAAGTGATTTTAGCAAGGTGACAGGATACATAGTATTCAAAAGTATCTTTTCTATATGCCAGCAATGAACAAATAGAAATGAATTTAAAATGTTTCATACTGATTTTCAAATGCTGGACCATTTACATTAGCTCACACTGAAAGTGAAATGAGTACAAATGTAACAAAATATGAACAAAATTTATATGAAAAAACAACTATGCAATTTATTTGAAAAAAATTAAGAGAGCTAAATAAATGGAGACATGTTTTACATTGATGGATGAAGACTTTGATATGTCAAAATATCTGTTTTTCCCAACTTGTTCTATAGATTCAACGTAATACCAATCAAAATCCCAGAAAGTAATTTTGTGGATATCAAAAAAAAACAATTTTAATGTTTATATGGAGAGTAGCTAATATAATATTGAAGAAAAGGTTGGAGGATTTTACTCAACATTTACAATAAAGCTACAGCAATCAAGACAATCTTATATTGAGGAAAGAACAGATCAGTGGACCCCAGAAATAAACCCCCATGAATAATATTAAGGAATAATTGGCAAAGGAGCAAAGGCAATTTATTAGTACAGTCTTTTCAACAAACAGTACTAAAAACAACTGGATATTCACATGCAAAAATAAAACAAACACAAGAATGAAGACAGATTCTAAACTCTTCACAAGAACTAACAAAGTGATTTGTAGAACTAACTGTAAAATATAAAACTAAGACTCCTAGAATATAACATGATAGAAAACAGATTACATTGGACATCATGATGACTTTTAAGGTATAATAACAAAAGCATGATCCATGAAATAATAGCTTGTTAAAATTAAAGTAAAATTTCTGCAGAAGCAATGTTAAGATAAAGTGAAGGCAAGTAACTGCCAGAGAGAACATATTTACAAAGACATCGATATAGGACTGTTATGCAAAATATACAGAGAGCACTTAAATCTAATCCATAAGTAAACAAATAACCCAAAAGAGTGAGTTTCCACATAAACCTCCCCGAAGAATATCTATCTATCTATCTATCTATCTATCTATCTATCTATCTATCTATCTATCTATGGCATATATAGATGGCAAATAAGCATATAAATTACTGATACACAAAATATATCATTGGGATGGATAAAAATTATAACAACAATAAATTATCATTACACACCTTTTAGAATGACCAAAATCCAGAACACTGATGATACCAAAAGCTGGGGAGGATATGGAGCAACAGAAATCCTCATATATTATTAGTGAGAATGCAAAATAGTACCAACTTTGAAAAACAGATGGTTTCTTATAAAGAAGCATAATCTAACCATATGATTCAGGAATTACACTCATTGATATATTCACATGGTAGTTAAAAAATTCCTATGTACATAAAAACTTACACATAGATCATCATAACAACTTTATTAGTAATTGTCAAAACTTTGAAGCAATTAAAGTGAACATGTGAATAAATGGTGATACATCCAGGCAAAGAAACATTATTTAGTGCTGAAAAGAAATCAACTATCAAACCATGAAAAGACACAGAGGAAAAGTAATTATATTTTGCTAAATGAAAGAAGTTAATCTGATGACTCCGGCATGACTCTAAACTATAACACTCTGAAAAAGGCAAAACTATGGAGACTAAAAAGGTTAGTGGCTGACAGGGGCTATGGGTGGAAGGAAATACAGATAAGTGGGAAGTAAAGAATTTTAATGCACCAAAATTCCTCTGCATAATTCTGTACTAGTAGATACTAGTGGGTACATTTTTTGTCCAAACTCAAAGAATGAAGAATAGCAAGAGTTAACTCTAATGAAAACTATGACCTTGGGTAACAACAGAGGTTCATCAGTTCTAACCAATGGACCACTCTGTAGGGATGCAGCTAACAAGGACGGCTGTACCTGTGTGGGGGCAGAGGGTGTATGGGAACCTGTGTATCCTATTGTAAATTTTACTGCAAATCAAAAATTGCTCTAAAAAAGAATTTTTAAAAAAGTAAACAAAAGTAGCTTCATAATAATGTGAAGCATCATATAAAGAAAGGTACCAGGACATTTGTTATTAATAATTCCTGTTTATATTAGAATTATTTTTAAATGTTAATGTAGATGAAAACATATAATGTTTCCCTTTAGTTATATTCTTCTCTAATTCTGAGTATAAAATTACTTCACACAAATACTGTCCATATTCACTTATTTAAAAGCACTGTTTGGCATATAACATTGTCTTCTATTTTATTGTTATTTTTTAAAATCAGGGAATATTAATAATATTGTAGTTCTTGATGTTATCTCAACATTATTTTTCTGTTCTAGGCATTTCCATACATAAATCTCCAATTGTAAAGAATTTGATTGGCATTAATAGAATGCTTAGTAGAAAACCCCTAGTATCTCATTCTGTTTCTCCAGTTCCTTTACCATTCGTATATTCTCTTTCTATTGTTCTAAATTGTTTCCCTCCCTCTCAATTCCCTCTCACTGAGTCTATGTTCTACATGCGCTTAGGCCACAAAATTCCCCAAAATATCCTCATTTGTTTTTAACACACACACTTCTTGCCCGTTCTTCCTGCTTAAACAATGCATGCTTTTCTCCTCTCCATTTGTTGTCTTCTCAAGACACATCAAAATCCAAACAGCAAGCTGTTTCTAGTGCTGATGAAGTGTTCTTAGGTACAATGGGAAGGATGCCTAATGTTTCTGAGGTTGCTAACTCATTTTTGTTCCTTGGGGTGTTTTCTACAACTGACAGACTAGATCTGGAACTTAACAGAAGAAAGGACAACCTAAAGGCAACAGGGGCCCTTTCTGACTGAGGAAAAGGACCCCCCATCCTTTGCTCCCTTAACACAGCAGCTGGGTGTGAGCTGCCTGCCAAGAAGTGGTGCACCTGCATGCTGCGTGGGATGGCTGTGTTAGCTCTGGGGGCCCCACAGCACTCCAGAGCCATCTGGAGAGCCGAGTGAGAGCCAGGGAATTAGCGCATTTGGACACGAACCAACTTACTTGAAAGAAAGACCAAACTTTCTCAATGTTTCTTTTTTAGAAAGTGATAAAAAATGATAGGTTTAGAGTCAAACAAAGATAGGTTAAAATTACCTCTTTACTTCTTAATAGCTTTGTTATCTTACATTTAATTAACTTGTCTAGTCTTACTGTACTTATCCATAAAATCAGAGATGAATAGGTATATAAAGCTCCTGAACTTTAATCTGTTACAACTAACATTGATTTATTTTGATTTCCCAAACTCTACAGGTCGAGTTTAGCAGTTTGGCCTGGGAAAATTAGATATTTATCTTGTGCAAATAATTATATAAATTCTTCCCTCTTGATGAATGGACTATACTGGCCCTCCTCTAAGTAAGAACTATAATGAACCATAATCACTGTGACTTCCTTGTTGAAAAACAGTCATGGAGGCCGGGCACGGTGGCGCAAGCCTGTAATCCCAGCACTTAGGGAGGCTGAGACAGGATAATCGCGAGTTCAAAGCCAGCCTCAGCAACTGCAAGGCGCTAAGCAACTCAGTGAGACCCTGTCTCTACATAAAACACAAAATAGGGCTGGGGATGTGGCTCAGTGGTCTAGTGCCCCTGAGTTCAATCTCCAGTACCAAAACAAACAAACAAACAAACAAACAAAAACAGTAATGGACAATAGACTGAGGGAGAAATGACTTCTCAGTTTAGAGACCAAGCAAAAACTTTCTGGAGTCAGTGACAAGTTTTCCGAATACCATAAACTTTTGATATGACATGTTGAAAATGATGCTATCTCTAGTGGTCTTGCTCTTTTAAACCCATTACATAGTCTAATTATGAAAGAAATATCATATAGACCCAAACTAAGGAACATTCTATAAAACAGTACTACAATTATTAAGAACATCAAAACATAAGTCCAAGTAATTGCCGTGGTCTAGAAGAGACAGGGCCTGGTCTTCTGAGTGGGATTCTAGAACATAAAAATACAATATATAACTATAATGAAATACAAATAAGGTATGAACTTCAGTCATTCATCATGTATCATATCAGCCATTAGTTGTGACTTATGTGATATAGTAACATAAGACACCAACAATATGGAAAACTGAGCATGACACAGACAGGGATACTCTATACTATCCTTCACCACTCTTCTATAGATTTAAAGCCATTGTGGAATCAAATGGTGACTTTAAAAATCAAACCTAAATGAATTTACAGTAAGGGAAATTATTACATGGGATTGTCTCTATTTCTCTCTGTTACATGACTTTTCCTTTTTGAACATTAGGCAAAAATAATGCATTTTAAAAAAATTCATTATTACAGAAAAATTAATTTTGTCTAAAGCAAAAGATTCATTTATAAACAAAATGCTTTTTAAAAATGTTAATTATCAAAACTTGCTTTTAGTTAAACCTTATTTTACATAAGGTGTAGTATACAATTCTGTTTGTTTGGGAAAATAAATTCTAGTAATACTTTGCTCATATTCCTGATTGAGTTTGGATTTTGCATCATGCAAAATTCTATGATCTTCTCAGATGAAGGGGTAATGAAAGTCATAAAATCATGACAGGTAATTTATACTTGATGAATTTATCCTCATAAAATTAAATCTAGGTAAAGCTTGTCAAAGCCAATGTGTATAGGACCTGAGTAATGTAGGTTATAAAGGTCTTTGAGCCAGTTGAATTCTGGCCATTGGAATTTTGGGAAAGATGAAGGAAAATTAATTGTCTAATTTTTCCATTGTGTTAACATTTACCCTGTGGATTTGTCAGAGAAAACTGACTATAATATGAAATAAATTTTACTTTCCTCTTCACTAAGTCTCCATTTGGGCTTCAGAGAACTATCTAGTTACTTCTTCTGAGTCAAAGATTTTTGTACCACATTTCTGGTGTATGTCCATTCATATGACCAAGTAGGCAGAAGCTTGGGAGTCAGAAATATCTGATTTAGAGTCCAGCTCTAATATTCAAATGAAATAGGCAGTGTGTTTGGCTTTGAAAAATCTTAATTGCTTCACATGAACAGTCATAATTACTCAACGCACAAGTGCCTGGTATTTGTGAAACAAATATTAATTTTCTTATTTCTTATTTCCATTTCCATAAGTCTCTTGCCCTTTTCTCCAAAACAAAACAAAACAAAATAGATAAAACTTCATAGATCAGTTGCCATATAAGGTCTGTTTAATCTACTGAGTATTTGCCAGTTTTTAATTATTCTGTCCAGAATTCCCACCCAAAGAATAACATTTGTCACAATCTGAACATGTTTGGAATAATGATGGGTATGATTTTTGTCTCTCTAAACTTAATTTGAAAATATTACTGTGTTCAGATTTACAGGATAAATTGTTACATGAAGCAAAACTGACAGAAGAGGGAATGGATGTACTTACTAATATGGGGCTAAAGAGAGAATATTAAATAAATATTTGCCATTGTAAATGAATTTAACTACTTGTGACTTTATTCCATTTAGTTCAATTTCAAATTTGTGCTGCAAAGAAATGATATCTAATCCTCCAAAGGTATCCATTCTGACTGAAATTAAATAGCATCCTTTTATAAACTATCATGTGACTTATTGAGAGAAAAAAAATCCCCCTAATTTCAGTATGACACATCTAATATATTTTTAGTTCTCTTCATTAATTCTTACTGCTCTAAATTTACTACTACAAAAGTAATACCATTTTTTCTCTTCTCTATCAGCATTCTTTACTATGTCCCGGGTGTCTACACAAGATAATTTCAAATATTTCTACATAGCCATCATCTACTTTCCTTCCAAAGGTCACCTTGTACCACTCACCTATTTGCAATTTATGCCCTAACAATGATTAACTATGAATATTCCCAAATGTTCTATGCTGTTTCATGATTCTGTTCATTAACTTACCTTTTTCTATTTATCTTAAGTAATTCTACTTTTTGTTTAATGAATTCTTGAAACTTGTTTGGTTTTAGGTGCTGTTTTCTTCAGACAATGTCAAGGCTCAAAATTTGAATTCATGTATTTTTTTCTATTGCCACAAAATATTTTTGCTTTATTCTAACATAGTTCTTAAATTATTGGCTAGAATAATGTTTACCTATGGGCCGTAATGACTATCGCCTTGAGTAATAATGATGATAATTCTAGAATGATCAATATTCTCTTTTCATAGAAAGGGAAAACTTAGGCTCAGGAGTGCTGAATATGTTGCATGAGAAAGCACTGTTATAAAGCCTGTATTCATTATGTGCCAATCTCTAATTCTACCTGCCCATCTCTTAAGTAGTTCTAAGATTTTTTTTCCTGCTTATTGTAGGAATACAAAATTAGCTACTTTAATACAAAGAAAAAATAATTAGTCATGGTACCAGGTACTGGAAAACACTTCATGAAGAGAAATGGAACTTGGCAGGTACCTGATATAGAACAGGATGTGTAGAGGCAGGAAATTTGGAGAAAGAATGAGATTTCAGATGGGCACTTGACATCATTAGGGACATATGAGGTTCATGTTTCTTTATTTTGGTATTTATTTTAAGGAGGAAAGGAAGAGGATGTTAACATAGATAATATTCATTTTTTTAAAAAATCCTTCTAGACTTATAAGGAGTTGGTCAAGAAGGGATTTTTTCCTTTACTTTAAAAATTTTACTTTTTAAACAATTAGATTTACAGAATAACTGAAGAAAGAGCAGAAGTTGCCTACATATATCATTCCCAAATTTCCTTCTAACATCTTACATTAGCTTTTTATTTTTAGTACCATTAATGAAACAATATTAAGACATTATGATTTAGTAACCAAATTACATAGTATATTTAGATTTTCTTATTATATGCCCAATGATATTTTACTGTTCCAAATTCCATACAAGATAATACCTGACATTTATTAGACTGTCTCTTAAGACTTTTCTTGCCTGTGGCAGTTTCTCAGTCTTTCCTTACTTTTGGTGACACTGACAATTGTACTGCTGAAGAATTTCATGGTATGCTCTGCTATGAGATGTTCTTTACTGTATCATAATTTCTACTTTCCTAAACAGCTGTCTAGTAAAGACATATAAGTTATCAAAGCTTGCTTAGGAGAAATAGAAATTATAAGTATAGTTTTACATTATAGCTATAAACTGGGGTCCAGAGAAAGCAGGAAGCATTGGCAGAAGAATGGACAATAGAGTAGCCAAAAGTTGACTTCAAAAACTTTTATTAACACTACAATTTGTAAGACTAATCTGACTCTTGCTTACCACTTTAAGGGGAAATATCATCTTACAAAATTTTAACAGTGATAGATGTGGGGAGAATCTTTTTAAACTATTGGTGAGGTAGTGTTTTAATTAGGATGGACACAATACTCCAAAACTGGTCAAGTCGTTAAGGGAAGAATTTTGAGACGAGAGATTCAAAGAGTCATAGGACACTCTTTCAGTCAGCTTTTGTATTGCTGTGACCAAAATACTATATGAGAACAAATTAGAGGAGGAAATGTTAATTTGGAAATCACAGTTTCAGAGAGCTCATTACAGAGATGGCCGATTCTACTGCTCTGGGCCCAAAGTGAGGCGAAACATCCTGGGAGAAAGGTTCAGCAGAGAAAAGCTTCTCAGCTAATGGAAGGAACAGGAAGTAGAGTAGCAAGGAGGGGCTACAGGGAAAATGCAGCCTTCCAGGACAGAACCCCAGTGACACACTCCTCTAGTCATGCCCTACCTGCCTACTCTTACCACTCCAACCATTTAAACTAGGATGAACTGATTACGTAAAGCTTTTATAATCCAATCATTTTACCTCCAAATAAGCCTACATTAACAGTAGTTTGGGGGAAGGGGCACCTCTAAACTGTAGTATTCTGCCCTGGCCCTCCAAATCTCATGTCTATGTCAATCAAAATGCATTTAGTCCATTGCTAAAAGCGCTATTTTCTTAAGGGTTTTATCACTGCCCAAAATACAAGTTCTAAGTCTTCTCTGAAGCTCAAGGCCAACTCTTGGCTGTGAGTCCATGTAAGAAACAAAAGCAAGTTGCATATATTTAATATAGAGTGTTATGGAGTAAACATTCCCATTCCAAAAAAAGAGGAATAGGGTTGTACAAAGAAGGGATGGTGCAAAAATAATACGGAAAACCAGCTGGGCAAATAGGTCATAGAACCCCACTTGTAACTCCACATACTGCAGCTAGGAGACATGCATATGAGACAGGCCTCCAAAGGGCTTGGGCAACCCTGTCTCTTTGGCCTGTCTGGTTTCAGCACACATAAGCTGTCCTTTAGCTGGACTCTCTGAAAGGCCAGCGGCTCATTTTGACAGACAGTTGACATTACTGACATTACTCAATACCTGAAGTCCTCATTCAAACTTCAACTTCACCTGCACAGGTTCATGCAGGAGTTTCTCAGGAGTAGCCCACAGGGACTCTGACTTTACTATATATTTTTGATCTCCCAGGTCTTCCTCTGAAATCTCAATGGAAGCTTCCATGACTCCCTTAACTTCAGCATTCTATATTCTTATAGAAAGTAGCAGCATCACAGAATGATGCCAAAGTCTGCTGCCAGCTTGCTCAATACCTGAGCCACCTGGAATCATGGCTATTGCAGCTTGTGAGTGCCAATGTGGCTCAGCATGATAAAACAACTTCTTAGAGCCCCCTGTGCTATCAGGGTGCTCCCATGATCTCTCTTTTTAAAAAATTTGTTCTTTTTAGTTATATGTGACAGTAGAATATATTTTGACATATTTCTACAAACATGGAGTACATCTTATTTCCATGATCTCTTCTCGAAGGGATTTTCTCTTCCATACCCTGAAGAGTATGGTAGATGTGGTCCTACAAATTCCTGAGATATGCCTTAGGTGTCTTTCTGATTATCTATTTGTGAAGTACTTAGCATTGTTTAGTTCTTAGCTATAATCTCTACAACAAGAAGTTTTCTTTGCTCCCATCTTAATAACAACTTTTATGATCAAACTGCAAGTTTTAAAATCGTTCAGTACACCTATCTAAAACTTGCCATAAACATCTGAATTATCTGCTGCCCTGCAATTTTCCCCACTAGATTAATTAGTCCATCACTTTTAAATTCAGCCTAACAAAAAGTCTCAGGATGTGGACAAAATGTAGTCAGTTCTTTTCCAGCATATAACAAAAATGGTCTCTCTTCTAGTCTGCCAAACAATCCTCATTTCCCTCTAAATATTCATGAGCACACTCTGAACCCCTGTTATCATTCTGATCTTCTAAGGTCACACTAGAATCACCCAATGAACTCTGCTATGACATTCTAAGATTTTCCAGCCTGTATTTCCTCCTGAGAACCATTTCCAAAGATTCTGAACCATATAATCAGGTTAATCACAGCAACAGCCCCACTCCTGGTACCAACTTCTATTTTAAGCAGCTTTTGCAACAATGTGACCAAAATACCCAATAGAACTACTAAGGAAAAGGAAAAGTTTATTTGGTGCTTATAATTTCAGAGATATCTGTCCATAGATGGCTGACTTCATTACACTGGGTCCAAGATGAGCCAGGAAATTTCCTACAGAGGAAAGCTGCTGAGCTCAGGGAAGCATCAGGAAGCACAGAGGGGAGAGGCCATAGGGAAGATGCAACCTTCCAGGGCATTCCCCAGTGGAATACCTCCTTCATTCATAATTTACCTGCCTACATTTACCACCTAGTCAGTTCATACCAACTGGATGAACGTCTTAGGTTAAAGTCTTCCTAAACTAATCATTTTATCTCTAGTTTCTGCATTAACAGGAACTTTTGGTGGATACCTCATGTATAAATCTTAACAGGCACAAACTATCTATTAATATTTGCCACTGAAAAAAATTGGATGGTCTTTTGAAAAATTCTTGTAACAAACAATTAAATTTACCTAGATAGAAGACTGAATGTCATGACAATAAAAACAAAGGAATAGCAAAGTTTTGGAATCATAAACACAGTAAGAGCACCAACTGATGCTACTGTAGACAGCATAGTGTGGTTTTAATTCTCAGTGTTCTGGTTAAATATGGCATACTTTATTTCAGTTCTTAGAGAAGTTAAAATTATGTATAGCAAGTGAAAATAGGAAACTAAGTTTAGCACATTATAGCATACTCCATTGGATATACATAGTGTTCAGCCAAGCTACCACTATATCTTTAAGTTATTTAAACTTCACATTTACTGTTTCAGGTAATGGAGTTTTAAGGCATTACTGCTCCCTTTTCCTCAAGTAATCACCCTTTTCAAAAAAGAAGAATGAGGAGCAAAAATATAAATTTATGTTTAATGCATCTAGGAAATACTTATAATCCTGAAAGGAAGCCAAATACTATGGAAATTAAACAAGCAAGTACAAGACAGATAAAAAAATATTGTTATCCTGTACATGAGATATTCCTAAAGCAGACTTCAATGTACTTGCTTAAACAAGCAGAAGCAAAAGAAGATATATGTATATGTGTGTGTGTGTGTGTGTGTGTGTGTGTGTGTGTGTGTGTATATGATGGTGGAAGCTTACCTGAACTTTGATATCATGAACAATTAAGGAATAAATTACCAATTTATGAAAAAAATCATGATCCCTTTCAAAGTAAGAGCCTGTCCATAGACTGACTTTCTTCCACAGAGAGTGGAAGAGATTCTAAATTATAAACAGTTTTCCACAGCTGGTAACTTATTTGCATGTATAACTTCTTTTCATAAGAATTTTCATTTTAAATTTTGAACTGTTGTAGAAAACTTTTCTTCCCAGAACACTTTTCTGGTTCTTTTCCCCAGAAGAATTTCCTGTAAAAAGTCCATTTAAAAAGAAACTGCCTCACTAAAATATGATTAACAATAAAATGTAAATCAATACAGTGCTATATAATAAGGCAAAAGGAAAGAATGCTGAAAGACTGGGGATTTAGCTCAGTGACAGTGTGCTGTCTAGCATTCACCAGGTCTTAGCTTTTATCCTCAGCACTGCAAAAACAAAAAGGTGAAAACTAGAGAAATAAAACAAGAAGAAAATATTTAATCTTCACTGTAAAATGTTCACTAATCAATAAAAATAGTATTTGATAATTTCTATGAAATAAAAAAGCTGAATGACCCACTTATCTTTTTCAAAGAGGATTCTAGAGCTAAGGGAATGAATGAAATAACAAGTAAAAAAGTAAAATTAAGTGCCCAAATTGAAAACATAATACATAACTAAAAACATAAAAACATTAAGTCAACTATAAAAGGATATGTCATTGTACTTGAATTAAATCAATTAGAAGTGAAAACAATGAATTAAAGACTACAATTCATACAAAAATAAATCAGTAAAACTAAAGGAAAAAATATATACCAAGTGGATGATTACTGCAAAAGGGAAAAAGAAAGTTTCTGATGTCTTTTTCTAAAAAAAAAAATCTTATTCAGAAGATTACTAAGCACATTTTTTTAGACATTTGGAAGTTAGGTAACTCCAAAACTAGTTGCAACTTTCAATAGCGTAATGAAGGGATTTTCTTCAGTGCATGTTAAGCCACCACAATATCAATTCAAAAACATGACAAAACAAGGATGAAAGACAAAACTTGATATATTTTATTTTGTAATAATATTCTAAAATTACTTGTAATCATCATTTAGTGGCATACTTAGAGAATAATATGACTTTCAAGAGGAACTGTGTCTACTTTTCTTAATTCATTATTTTATTTTACCAGTAAAGAAGGCAAAAGAGAAAAACAAAATTACATACTTATCTTTATAAATATTAAGAAGTCATCTGCAGTACTGTGACTTTATTCCTTGATATAAAACTATCAATAATTTATAAATATTATAAAATAGAAATAAATATTCATTCAACATGAGTTAATATAGACTTATGTAGCATATCTTGGAATCCTTTCCAAAAGAATCTTCTTTATATATAATCCAACTCTCTTTGAGAGTACTGAATTCTCTATCATGGATTAAAGTTAGATGCCTAAAGCAAGGATGAAATCATCAATTAAAGTTTTATGAAAGTTTCACCAACAAAATATATCCTTGAAATAATTCTGGTGATTCATTAAACTCCCCTTTGGCTTTCTTCTAAGTCAACCCTAAGTGCTAAGAGAATAAAATCTGACAACTCTAGAGAGTATAAATCAACAACTCTAGTACATGACAACTCAGAGGACAAAGTTCCTCTATTTTTTTCACTCCTGTGCTGATAAGTTATCTGAAGGTACTGCTTATAAAATACAAGAATCTGCCAATAATATCTTTTTTAAAAAGTAATACAAGAGGGGCTGGGATTGTAGCTCAGCAGTAGAGCGCTTGCCTTGCATGCATGAGGCCCTGGGTTCGATCCTCAGCACCACATACAAAACAATAAAATAAAGACATTGTGTCCATCTACAACTAAAAAAATATTAAAAAAAAAAGTAATACAAGAATTGTTTGCAAACAAAGAATTCAGAGGATTGAGAGTATTTGACCTTCATGAACATGAAGACAATTCTTTAATTTAGGAGACAATAGGAAAATGCCTTGAATTTAGAGCACTTCTTCTCCTACCATATTTACACAGTCACATTTGTAGTACCAGACTACTTCACCATTTTGTTGAGTAATACACAGGCTAGAAAAGTTAATCTAGATTCCCAGGAAGCTTGAGTTCTGGAGCACTTGAAAAGAAACATTGTTTTGTGGTTTGTGTACACTAGGACGCTTTCAATTCAGAATTTTTTTCCAACTTTGCAAACAGTTGACCTACTTTAAGGAAGAAAACCTCAGGATTTAGCATGAATAGAAGAAAATAAGAGTAAGGAGGAAACCACGGTTAGAGGTCCTTAAAATGTTCTTAGACATGGTAGTTATCCTTTATTTGTCTTGATTTCACTCCCTGGACTTCTCCTGCATGTTTATATATGGAATGTGAAAATGGTGGATGCTATTGGGAGGTAGAGTTTACAGAGGAGATGTTAAAGTAACAATATTAATAAGGGAAGAAACAGGAAGGAAAGTTTGTTGCAGACCCAAGAAGTGAGAATCAGGATGCTGGGATGAGAGGTTTTTCAAATGTGAAGGGATTTAACCATTTCAAGAACACACATTCTGAAATCAGACAGTCTAAGTTTGACTCTTGTCTCTCACCTAGCAACTATGTGAGTTTGAACAAACCCTTTGGCATTTCTACTATATATAAAAAAATAATAGTTGGTTAGTCTGTTTTCTAGTACTGGAACAGAATACCTGAGCCTCAATAATGTACTTTAAAAAAAGGTTTATTGAGTTCACAGTTATGGTGGCTGGAGGTCCAGAACCAGGCAGCTCCATGTATTTGGTCTCTGGTGAGAACTCATAGTGGATGCATTATGGTGCTAGCACATGTTAGATGGAGGAATCACATACAGAGATTGGAAGCCAAAGAATGATTCAGGAGTCAGGATCATTCTTTTATAACTACTCACTCTACAAGGAGTTAACTCAAATATCCCTTCTAAGTATTTTACTTCCAGTCACTTCCCACTACCTTTTAAATATACAACACTTCTAACTGCTATATCAAGGTCCAAATTCCTAACATAGGAAACTTGGGGTACACAATCAAACTATAACTGCCTCAGGGAAACGTTGAGAATATAAAACAACATAAACATATAAAATAACTAGTCACAATGTGTTAGGAATATTGATAATGATGTTGTTCAGGGCTCATTTTAATTGATAGGTGGCATAGAATATGAGTATGTCAGCCTGTTTAAGATAGTGGTGGTGAGTGATACTGAGTAGCTTGGGAAAAATGTATCTGATAATTATTATTGTGTTTTTCATATATTCCTTTTGCAAGTTTAAATAACATGGCATATGTAAAAGCATAATAAAATTAGAAAAAAGGCATTATAAACAAAGACTTTATTACATAACTAGTCACATTTATCTGCAAATAATCCTTGCAACATTTGGGTTTAATTTTTTAAATATAAAATTACGTTTCTTTGATTAAGTCTTACAATGATGTTCTTCATTCATCTATACTTTTCAAAAGAAAAAATGAGTATCAGCCAGGTTTTCATAACTACAAATCCATCATAGGCTCTGCTGAGTGACTAAAAGCTCTCTTTGCCCCAAAGGGAAGACTGAACTAAATGTTGGCATGAGATGCTCTGATCACCCACCAGGAAGGGCAATGTGTGAAAGAGAAGAATAGGACTTAACTCACTCTGTGGAGGCAGCTGCTGTGGCAGAGGCCAGCTGGTACCAGTCCAAGAAAGAAAAGAGCCCTATACTCATTTCAAGACCTGACTCTTGGCAAGAAATATTCACAAACTAGAAACATTAGAGCTACATCATTTTTGGTTTTTCCAAAAATGATCAGTAAAACTGCAAAAAAGTTAATAAAATATTAATAGTCATAATAAACCATTTAAGTTAGTCATGTTAGAGAAAAGACTGAATTAGATATATGTTATTTCTGCAGAAAATATTGCAGAGGCACTCTGTTCCCCTTGTTCATGAGATACATGCTAAGGCACCCCGAGCAAATACCCAAAATTGTGGATAATAGAAAACCTTATATATACCATGTTTTTTCCAATATATACATAATTAACTATAAAAATATAAAAATATATAAACATACAAAATATATAAATTAGGCATTGTAAGAGATTAATGGTGATTAATGATAAAATAGGATAATTACATAACAGACTATAATAAAATTATATCAATGTGGTTTCTCTTTATCTACATATAGTATATTGTACTGTACTCATAATTCTTCTTATGATAATGTGAGATGTTATAATGCCTATGCAATAAGATGAAGTGAAGTGGATGATATAGGCAATGTGATGTAGTTTTAGGCTTCTAGGTCAGGGTTACCAAAACATAAGCACTGTGATAACCAAGATGGTGATTTATGGGCAGGTAGCATATAGAGTGTAGATACACTGGGCTAAAAGATGATTCACACCACAGGCTGGGAAAAGTGAATCCAGGTGAGATTTGATCACACTACTCAGAATAATTTGCAGTTTTAAATTTGTGAACTGCTTATTTCTGGATATTCATTTAATATTTTCAGACCATGACTGACCACATGTGACAATGGGAAACCAAAATAGTGGAAAGTTAAATGTATTGTGTAGTTGGGGGAATATACTTTATTGTCATCTGAAGACATTTAAATAAGATGTTATCAGAAATTTCTTCTCCTAGGAGGAAGGACAGGCCTATTATTTCTCCTAAGAACAGTTAAAACTATAGGGCAATGTGTTCATTTTGTTTGTTTTGTTAAAAATAGATGAAAACATAAGAAGATTCTGTAAGATGGAGGGGAGGCATCTGACCTCTTAGAAGTGAAATAACATAGTGGTGAGATCCCTGGGTTTTCTCATTTCCTTATGTATCCCAGACTTGGAGCTAATGAATCTGATGTCAGTGTCATAGTATCCTTTAATATCATTGGATGGAGACAAAAATGTTTCCACAAAATCTTGCTGTCCCTTGACAACTAAAGACCAAGAAAGTTGAAGCCTCATAAGGCAAAACTATTTAGGCAACAATGACTTTATCAACAACCACAGAATAAATTAAGCTATATCTCTACTCATGTCAGTGATGCTAATTGGAGAGCCTGGGTTAACATATTTGCTAGGCTGTAACAAAGACCTTTACACCCCGGATGAAGCAGTGTTAGAGCAGTTTCAATGGGAAGCCAGGACTTTACTCCAAATAAGTGGCAATGAGTGGCCCCTAAAAGCTCTTCAGTGTAAAGACTACCACACTGGAGGGGGTGGGGGTGTTGAGGCAATTCTTTTTTTTTCCAAGTCACAATGTCATATTTTTTTCTTTTCCTTTTTGTTCTTTTTAGGCAAATATGATAGTAGAGTATATTTTGACACATTATACATATATGGAGTATAACCTATTTTAATTAGGATCTCATTCTTGAGGATGTACCTGATGTGGAGTTTCACTGGTCCTGTATTCATAAATAAACATAAGAAAATTATGTCCCACTCATTCTATTGTCTTTCCTATTCCCATACCCTGTCCCTTCCCTTCATTCCTCTTTGTCTAATCCAATGAATTTCTATCCCCCACCAATTGTGTGTTAGTATCCACCTATCAGAGAGAACATTCTGCTTTGATTTGGGGGGATTGGCTTATTTCACTTAGCATGCTAGTCTCCAGTTCCATCCATTTACTACAAATATCATAATTTCATTCTTCTTTATGGCTGAGTCATATTCCATTGTGTATCTATACTACATTTTCTTCTTCCAATCATCTGTTAAAGGGGACTAAGGTTAATTCCATAGCTTAGCTATTGTGAATTGAAGTGCTGTAATTATTGATGTGGCTGTGTCAATGAGGTATGCTAATTTTAAGTCCTTTTGGTATATACCAAAGAGTGGGATAACTGGGTCAAATGGTGGTTCTATTCCAAGTTTTCTGAAGGATCTTCATACTGCTTTCCATAGTGGTTGCAATAATTTACTACCAGAAAAATGAATAACCCAATCAATAAATGGGCAAAGAAATTGAACAGACACTTCATGGAAGAAGAAATACAATTGATCAACAAATATGTGAAAAAATGTTCAATATCTCTAGCAATTAGGGAAATGCAAATCAAAACTATAGTGAGATTCCATCTCCAATCAGAATGGCAATCATCAAGAATACAAACAACAATATATGCTGGCGAGAATGTGGATAAAAAGTGCACTCACACATTGTTGGTGGGACTGCAAATTTGTGCAACCACTATGGAAAGGATGGAAAAAATAAAAATAAAAACATAAACCAAGAAAACTGAAAAGAGGAAAATGAGAGAAAATTGATGAAATGAATATTTTAATTTTAATTTGATACATAATAATTAAATATTTATGGGACATTGTGACAATTTGCTAAATGTATAGAATGAATAAATTATTGTTAATTATAGTTGCCCTACTGCCCAAGATTTTCTTTTTTAAAAGAATAAAATAAAATTGATGATCCTCTAAGAAAGCCAACAAAGGAAAAAAGGGTAAGGTATTGAAATTGCCCATATGACAATTGCTGCTCCAGGTTTTCCAGACTTCTAAATTAGAACAACACTCTTATGGGAATATGAACAACTCAACACATACAAACTTGATAAATTAGATAAAATGGACCAATTCTTTTAAAAAATCCATAAAGTATTACAATTCATTAATGGAGGAATTCACTGTGGTATATTCATACTTGTACATAGGAATGTGAGGTCAGATGCATTCCACTGTTCTTCCTTATTCGGTACCTCCTCCTTCCCCCTCAATCCACTTCCTCTGCTCTACTGATCTTTCTTCTATTTTTATAGAATTCCTCCTCACCTTTTCTTTTTTAGAATAGCTTCTGCATATCAGAGGAAAACATTCAACATTTGATTTCTGGGTCTGCCTATTTCATTTAGCATGATGGTCACCAGTTTCATCCATTCACCAGCAAATGCTATAATTTCTTTATGGCTGAGTAAAACCCCATATTGTATGTGTGTGTGTGTGTGTGTGAGAGAGAGAGAGAGTGTGTGTGTGTGTATCACATTATCTCATAATTTGTATATTCATTTTTTTGAACTATTCACCTATTGACAAGCACCTCGGTCAGTCCATAGCTTGGCTATTATGAATTGCACTCCTGTAAATATTGATGCGGCTGAATTCCTATAATATGCTTGTTTTAGATCCTTTGGACATATACCATGGAATGGGATAACTGGGTCAAATGGTGGTTCCATTCCTAGTTTTTTGAGGAATCTGCATACTGCTTTCCAGAGT
Source organism: Geosciurus inauris (assembly GCA_004024805.1). Classification (NCBI taxonomy): domain Eukaryota; kingdom Metazoa; phylum Chordata; class Mammalia; order Rodentia; family Sciuridae; genus Geosciurus; species Geosciurus inauris. The sequence continues at coordinate 79,312 of PVHX01000348.1, read as the reverse complement.
GGTTGCACTAATTTGCAGTCCCACCGACAATATATGAGTGTACCTCTTTCCCCACATCGCCACCAACATTTATTGTTACTTGTGTTCTTGAGAGTTTCCATTCTGACTGGAGTGATATGAAATCTCAGTGTAGTTTTAATTTGCATTTTCCTAATTGCTAGAGATATTGAACTTTTTACCCCATGTATTTATTGGCCATTTGTGCTTCTTCTTTTGAGAAATACCATTAGTTCTTTTGCCTTTTTATTAATTGGGTTAATTTTGGTATTAAGTTTTCTGAGTTTTTTATGTATTCTGGATATTAATATACTTTCTGAAGAGCAGATTGCAAAGATCAACCATTTTGTAGGCTCTCTCTCCATTCTCTTGTTTACTTTGCTTTGCAGAAATTTTTAACTTGATGCCATCCCATTTAATTATTCTTGGTTTTATTTCTTGCATTCTAAGAGTTTTGTTATGGAAATTGATGATTGTGCCAATACGTTCAAGGGTTAGACCTACATTTTCTTCCAGCATTTGCAGAATTTCTGATGTAATTCCTATGTCTCTGATCCACTTTGAGTTGAGTTTTGTGCAGGGTGACAGACAATGTTCAGATTCTTTCTTCTACGTATGGATATCCAGTTTTCCCAGCACTATTTGTTAAAAAGTTTGTTTTTCTCAATGTATGTTTTTTTGCATCTTTGTCTAGTGTCAGAAAACTGTGTCTATGTGGGTTTACTCTATATCTTCTATTATATTCCATTAATCTTCATTTCTGTTTTGGTGCCAGTATCATGCTGTTTTGTCAATATAGCTTTGTAGTATAATTTGAGGTTCACTATTGTGATGCCCCCAGCATTGCTCTGGCTAGTCTAGGTGTTTTATTTTTCCAAATGAATTTTAGGACTATATTTTTTAGTTCTCTGGAGAATGGTATTTTGATTTGGTTATTGATTTTTTTGTTTTTTTTGTTTTTTTTTTGGTACCAGAGATTGAACTCAGGGGCACTTGACCACTGAGCCACATCCCCATCCCTATTTTATGTTTTATTTAGAGACAGGGTCTCACTGAGTTGCTTAGTACCTCACCATTTTCTGAGGCTGGCATTGAGGCTGGCTTTGAACTCGCTATTCTCCTGTCTCAGCCCTCCCAAAGCGCTGGGATTACAGAGGTGTGCCACCATGCCCAGCTGGTTATTGGTATTTTGATGTGGATTGCATTGAATCTGTATAACACTTTTAGAAGTGTGGATATTTTGACAATATTAATTCTGCCTATCCAAGAATATGGGAGGTCTTTCCCTCTTCTAAAATCTCCTTCAATTTCTTTCTTTAATGTTCAATGTTCATTGCAGAGATCCTTTACCTTCTGGAAAATATTTTAATCTGTCATGTTCTCTATTCATAATGACAAGTGAGACTTTTGATATTTAAATTCTATCACTCATGAACTTCAAGTTATGTAATCTTCCTAGGTCTCCATTTTCTTATCTGCAAAACTGTGTTAATCATAGTATATATATCATAGAATGGCTGTCATTATTAAAGTATTTATTATATTTAAATTACATAAAATTATATCAGGTGCCTTATAACCTTTTAATTTTCAGTATTATGGTTTTAAATCCTGTTACCCACAAGTTATTTGTAACACTCAGGTGAATATGAGGATGAATAGGAGAGTCTCTAACTTACAGCTGTTTGAAATTTCAGTTAACAATTTAACTGCATGTTGTACAAATATGCTTAATATCACAACATGGTAAACCCTAAGCAAGTGCATTTTTATTAGAATTTTGTTCTTTCATTCTACAAATACTTCTGGAGTACTCTAATCTCCATGAATCTTTCTAGACTCTAAACAAACACATTATATGGAAAGTGACTAGTGATACTGTTGTGTAAGAAATTGTCTTGGTACAAAGGAGGCTTCCAAACACAGTACAAGGAAAGTGATCCCAACCAGCACCGAGTAACAAAGCTCACAGCTTATGGCATCCATAGAATGCATGGAGTGGAAAGCAAGGGAAAATAAATGGCATATGCTAAGACACATAGGATAGGATGCAAATAAGGTAGGAGGTCCCCACTACCTGAATCTCGAGGCATATAGTACACACGCATCTGTCCTAACACTGCTACAGTGGCCTTCCTGTTGATGGTGTAGATTGAAGGACAGAGTTTAGGTTCAAACAATCAGGCCCACAGATGGAAAGTGCCCTGGGCCATTAACATATTTGCTTTATTGGAGGGACACAAGGACAAAGTAGCTTGGCACAGCTATAGCTTGGCAATTAATGCTATGAATAACTATGGGATTTATTTGCACTTCCTGAGCAGAGGACATATATGAGGCCAGAATGAGTGTCACCAGCATATGGCTAAATTAAAACTTCATGAAAAGTAAGTACTCATGCCTGTTGAGTGTATTTAAGATATTTAGTGCTTCCTACATACTTACATATCATGAATATTTACTTCAAAAATATCTCTTAGTATTTCCATCCTTTCCTATGTTTGATACACATGATCTCTTTCCTCACATGCTCTCCTTAACATATTTCATAAATTTTGCCCATATTAAACAAGGGTTTTGTTTACTAACTACCTATTTTTAAAGTTTTGGTCATCCTACAACCTACAAATTTATTCATTAAATTATAAATTTTCATTATAGATATAAAGAAAAACAAGTAGACTGAGTGATATTTGGCTCCAAGTCACCTAGAACAACAATACCATTCTCCTGGTACACGGTGGAGCTCAGCCTTTTCAAGGGGAGAAGTTTCTCAAATATCTGCACCGACTCTCTGCACTGGTTGGTGTCTCTGTCCTTCTGCTACCTCAGGTATTACTTGCTCAGTGGCCATGGATATCAGTCCCCACCCATTTTATTCACTCTTAACAGTGTTTAGAGACTTGTCAACTATTGGCATCCACTCTGTTCCTCGTGCATGGAGACTCTGAATGACTCCTTTCTCTTCTGTTGATTGTGGGAGTTCTTTACCTTCCCTTCTGCCGAGCCATCTCAGGAGTGACCCTTAATCTCCTTCTGGGTAGAAAAAAAACATTCTTTCCTTCACATATTCTATATGTATTTGACAATAAATATAGCAATTGTATAGCAATGCTATGTGGATATCTTTCTATTCTTTATTCTCTATATATTTATCATTATCTATTAATTTAACTGTCATCTATTTATTATCTTTTTTCTACCTTCCACCCTCTTACTTTTCCTTTCTCTTTCCATCCTTTTCTCTCTTTCTCCTTCCTTCCCTGTCTCTCGCCTTGTCTTTCTCCTCTCTTCTCTCTCTCTTTTCATCATCCATCTCTCCATTTTTCTGTCTCTCCATCCATTTGTAAATCTATCTAGTTTTAACAAAACACTTTCCCTCAGAATGTAGGTCACAGTTTGGATGTTGTCCATTTCCACTGTTTTGACTTAGATATGAGGTATCCCTCAAAAGCTCATATGTAAGATTACACTACACACCACACACACACACACACACACACACACACACATACACACAAGAGGTGAAGAGATTGGGATATGAGAACTTTAACCTAATCAGTGAATTATTCCATTGTTATGGGTTAAGTGGATAGTAACTGAATGCAGGTAAGTGGTGGCATAGAAGATGGGTCATTGGGGACATGTTTTGGGGTTTATATTTTCCCTCTGGTGAATACAGCTCTATCTGCTTCGTGGTGGACATGTCCTGGGCTGCTTTCCCATCCATACACTTCCACCATAATGTTCTGCCTCAACTTGGGCTAAGAAGAATGAAGTCAACACCTATGAAAATGTGAGTGCCAAATAAACTTTCTGTTCTCTAAAATTGTTCTGTCAGAAGTTTTTGTTTTTTTTTGTTTTACCACTGCTGTGAAAAGCATCCACAATATAGCTTTCAATGGGCAGATAAAAGTACATAACAGTGGTTTGTATGTATTATAATTCCAACTATTTCATTGGGAATTGGATGTCAGTTTTGTGGGAGTGAATGCCTATTCAAAAAGAACCCTAATCATACAAAACACACAGAAAAGTGCTATAATAAATCTCTGCTATGGTATGAAAAGAAGAGTGAAAATTATATAAGTCTTGCTGGGCATGGTAGCTCACACCTGTAATTTCAGTGGCTCAGGAGGCTGAGGCAGGAGGATTTCAAGTTCAAAGCCAGCCTCAGCAAAAGCAAGGTGCTAAGCAACTCAGTGAGACCCTATCTCTAAATAAAATACAAAATAGGGCTAGGGACATGGCTCCATGGTCAAGTGCCCCTGAGTTCAATTCCCAATACCCTCCTCAAAAAATGTATACATGTCTTTGGAAGATTAAACAACATTTTGAAGAATTAATATTTAAAATGAGAGAAGAGAATTTTGACAGGTAGATATTGAAGAAAGGGGATTTTTTTGCACATAAGAGTATAAATAAAAGCATATCTTTTAGGTACTTTAGAAGAAAGTGCATGTAGATATTCATACACCCACAAATTACAGATGGAGGAACATTTGCTTACAAACTAACTAATATTCTCTTAATTCCCATTTTATTTTAACTATTTTTATTCCTTGACTGCACAAAGCTGTTTTTGTTACATAAAGATATCCAGAACATACTAATAATTAAGGTATTTTTGTTTTAATGTCATATTTATTTTTCTGAATCTATTATTAAATGTTTATAATTGAAATCAATGGGTTCTTATAACTGAAGAATGATGTTAATTATAATGCTCTCTCCACAAATCTCATCTAAGGAAAAAAACTTGATTATAATCTAAAACCCTAGAAACCTCAAAATATCTGATTTGTTTTTGGAATATGAAAATCACCTAGGACATGGGTGCACATGTATAAACCACTGACCATGGCACTCTGACTTCTTTGATCCTTTTTTCTTTACTTCTTCAAATTTGGAGTAACTCTAAATTCCATGCTCAAAAATATTTACTTCATGAATGAGAAACTCTAGACAAAATCATCATGAGTATTTGAGAAGAGAGATTTCCTGCCCTCCTTGAAAACTCCACATTGATCAATTCCATCCTGTTTCCCTTCATGAAGCTATTAATCAATCCATATATGTGTAAACTAAAGAAAAACAAATTCTGTCAGTGCCCTTCAATATGAAGGTGGTTATTTTACTTTTGGGATATCATTAGATGACTTTAGTATGCTTCCTAAGATGCATGCATTTATGAGATAGAATGCCCAGAATCAAGTTGTCCTAGACAAACACAATATTTATTTTCTACTGTGACAAGAGGTCCAGCAGGAGAGTAATCTTTAGATTTGGCGGAGTTAGTGGTTGACTGATGTCATCAAGAATGCAGGCTTTTCTTACTCTTTGATCAGTCCTCCTGTGTGTGCAACTTCTGCATTCATACTTGATCCCAGAGTGTCAAAATGGTTACAGAAGTTGAAGGAATCACTCTAGATACATAGGCTACTAAGGGGATCAAAAGGAAAATTCTTTATTCCATTTATTTCTTATGTGAAAAACATTGCATCAAGTCTTCTTTCTCCCTGTTCCATTGGGCACCTAAAGCAATCACTGTCATAGGAAATGGGACAGAAAGGGTTATGTTAGCCCAATTCCTTGGTGCTAGGCCAAATGTTGAGCATGAAACCACAAATACATCTCTATCAAGCAAACTTTAATGGGCACAGTAAACCAGGCACTGGCAAATAATTTAATGTAAAGGATCAGATGGTAAATATTTTAGACTTTCTGGGCCATCTAGTTTTCATCCCAACTACTGTTGTAGCATAAGAACAGCCATAAAAAATACAAAAGTTAAAGGTGTGTGTGTGCTACAATCCTTCACGAAAAAGATGGCAGGCTATATTTGCCAACCTCTGGTTGGAGTCATGCTTTTCTCTTGGGATTGGAGTTGGTGCTTCTTCCAGTGCTGCCTGTGGTGAATCTGAAAATAAACCTTTGTTAAATGGGAAAGTTTCTTTCTCTTGTCCTTTTGTTCTTAATCACATTTTTCCAAGCACTGGGGGAGCATTAGGAGGAAATAAAATCAGAGATTCCTATTGTGATAGAGTTTGTACTCCTTTGGTAGAGGATAGATGATGTATAAATAGTTACATCTATAGTATATTTCACAATAATCATTCCAGTGATAAAAGTAGAACAGAAGGGAGTTGGGATGTATTGGGTATGAGATAAAGTTTTAAATAGATTGTTGAGAGAAACTCTGCGGAAGATGAAATTTGAGCAAAACTTTCGATAAAGTGGGACATCTGCTCATGTGAGTACTGAGAGAACTTGGGAATTACCAACTGCAAGTTTCCTAAGGTGGAGCATGGCCCTTGATTGACTAAAGAGGACCATGGCAGAAATGTTGTCCAGGGAAAGAGGGAGTCTTAAGAAGTGAAATAGAAAATCTAAAGTGGGCCTTATAGACATGCATGGGTAAGCTCTTCAACTTTTAATTTCAGTGAGATAGGAAATCACTGGAGAGTTTTCATTGAGAGTGGAAATTTTATTTTTACTTCTCTCCTTGAAATTTTCTTTCCTTCTTTGCCTTCTTTCTTCATGCTTTCTTCACTTGTCTCCTTTCTTTGTGTTTTCTTCACTTTTTCCTTTACTTTCTTTCATTTTTTCTTTACTTTCATTTTTTCTTTACTTTCTTTCATTTTTAAATATCGATGGATTCCACTGAGTGCTAGACACTGCACCATATTCCAAGTAGCTGGAATTCAGAGATGGCATATTATCTAAATTCCTGCTATAGTATCAAATAAAGGAAGAAAAATGGCAACAGTTAAAACAGAGGATGGCAGAGAGTAAGTGGCAAGGTAAAGGAACAAAAGAGATCACTAAAATATCACTTACCTCAACATGGTGGGGAGAATAAGCTCCCACAGAATGATACATAGATGCTTGGATTAAATTAGTTGACTGTCGAAAAATGAATTAGAATTAATGGATCATAAACAAGTATGTTTAAGCTAAAGAATATTTCTTGGCAATTGTGAAAACTGAGAAAGAATGATATCATGGGTTAGTTCCCCAAAGTGCACATGGGGTGGTCATGTGCAGGAGATGATAGGAGTGAATGAAGCCATATGGTCAAGGGGGCTTTTCTTTGGGGAATGTATTCTCTTTCAAATAGAATGCCAATCAAATAAAAAATTTTAACATACTTTGACTATAAAACCTAGGCATTTTTTCAATAGGATCAAACATATGCACTAAAAAAATTAAAATTTACCTTTATTTGTTTTATTATTAGTATTGTATTCTGAGGAGAAAATAGCATATCTCAAAATTTAAATATTTGATTTTTTTTTCAAGCAATAGAAAAGTTGTAAACCCACCTCTCTTGAAAATCTGCATGTTCTGTTAATGATAGAGAGTCACAATGTAGATGATAATAAATCCTGTTAGGGATAGAAACTGGTTTGGAAATATATTGTGGTAGCCAGTTCTTATATTTGCATCTTGTTAACATTTCATGTCAGGCTAGTTTACTTACTGTTTATTTCTATTGTATTTATTTGTGACATGTTTATAAAACTCATAAATGTCACACATACAAAGGCTGAGTACACCTCACATGACCAACAATAATCATGCAATAAAGATCTTTTTTAACACAAGTTTAGTTATGATCACTTTCTCTCAGCTCATGTATTCATTGCAATTTTATTGTTCTCAAAATATCTGGGAAGTATTTATTTATACTTTCCAATCAAGTGAAAAGAAGTGTGAAGTTTTCACCTTTAACAGCTAAGGTTAAATCAACTTACTGCACACATTTTAAATGATCAAGGCAATTTGAATCTTTCAGCAAAAAGCCAAATTAAAATAAAGATTTTCCTTATCAATCATGGAAACATTAAGATTAATAAATGTTATAAAATAAGGTGTCTCTTGGTTAAATATTTTTAGAACATTGTAGGTATTACTAACATTAACAGATTTTTCAAAAATTTATTAGACCATACTTCATATTAAAAATCCCTTAGGTTTCCAAAAATCAGAACTATTTTGTCCATTGAGCATTTGTTGAGGATTTATAAAACTATGGGATAAGTTTAGTAAATAATAGTAAAGGCAACCACATATGTAACAAAAACACTGCATTCACTGCATCTATCTCAATGGGATCTTATAAATAAAGAGATGTTGGAACACAGGAAGTGTTGGTTTGGATGTCTATATCCACTTCATAAACCTAGCAATACATCTAATACACTAGGGATTTTTCAAAATTAATTTGAAAACTGCACCCTCCTACTTAAAGAATGTAGACTGCAATATATTCACTGCTGTGTATAATAATGACCTTGAGTAAGAGAACCAAAAGACAAGTTTCAAACTAAGAGAAATAATGCACAACTATAAAAATATCAACAATGTTTAGAGATTGAGGACACAGCTCAGTGATAGAGGGTGTGTACAGCATGCATGAGGCCCTGGATTTAATTTCTGGCACTGTAAAATACAAACAAGTAAAATTAATATGTAAATGTCCATATATGTCAATAGAAACAAAAACAAGAACACAAGATTACAAAGACCTAAAATATGTACCTAGACATTTCTCAGAAGAGAAAATACATAAGGTCAATAAACTTGTGATATATTTAATAGCTTTAAAGATCACAGAAAATACATCAAGAAAACCAAGAAATAACATTTTGCCTCTATTTAAGGGATTCAAATTAAAGTCTATTGATACTTGTATTCAAGATGAGAGCAACAACAAAAATCAACCTTCCTAATGATACTCACATAATTATCTTCATGAAAATAGTTATGATTTCAGAAAAATATAAATAACAAATAACTCTGTTATATGCTCAGGCAAGTACACCCAAAAGAACAAACTAAAACAAAAAATCTATTTCATTAAATACACATTAAAGTATTTCACTCTTTTATAGATAATGAATAGTCCAATATTAATATTTAAAATAGATTAAATAATCTAATAAAAGGAAGGAGACTGAAAGACTTGGTTGAAAAATATGACCCAATGTTATTCTGTCTGAGAAAATTTCAATCCAAATCCATTGAAAATAAAAGAATAGAATGGGAAATATTATGCAAATAGCAACTTCAAGAAAGCTGGAGGACCTAAACTAATATCAAAGAAAATAGAGTTTAAAACTCCACCAGATAAAGAAGAGACATTTTCTAAAGGATTAACATATCAGGTAGTTTAAAGCATATATTCTTCTAATAACAGAGTACAAAAGTACATTAAAAGATCCTGATAGAAATGAAAGGAGTAATAGAAAGCTCAAAAATAGTACTTGGAGACTTCAATATTAGTAGGGCAGCTAGGCATGGTATCAATAAGAAAATGGAAATGAAACAAAACTTTAAATCAATTATACCTAACTGGTATCTGTAGAAAGTTCAATGCAAAAAATAGAAAAAAATATATTCTCCTCAAGTATATATGAAATATTTTTCAGTGTAGATTACATGCTACCCATAAAACAAATCTCAATACATGTAAAAGAATAGAAATAATATACAGTATATAATCACAATACAATTAGAATAGATATCAATAACAAAGAAATTGAGGATATCCACAGATACATGAAAATGAAATTACACATGCCCACATAACCAAATGAAAAGAAATGGGAAAATTAGACAATACTCTCAGGTGAATTAAAATGAAGATACAATAAATTAGTAAACATTGGGTGTAGCAAATGTAGTGAAAGTTGTAGTTATAAATGACTGTACTAGGAAAGATGAAAGATGAAAGGCCTAAAATCAGTAACCAATACATCAAACTTACAGCATTAGAAAAAGAAAAGCAAACTAAACTCAGAACTAACGGAAAGAAAATAATATTTGAGATCAGAGTAGAAAATAATGAAATAGTGATTGGAGGAACATAATAGAGATAGTCAATGAATTCAAAAGGCAGTTATATGAACATATCAATAAATTAGACAAAACTTTGCTTTCTTCTAAGTAAACAGAGAGAGAAGAAAAATCACAAGAATCAAAATGAAGGAAGGCATTATATGGGCCTTGTAGAAATAAAAAAGATAATATAGAAGTAATGGGAACAGAATATCCAAATGGGTGATAAAAATTAGATTAGTAGGGAAATACAGTAGCCAGGGAAATACAGTTTAAAACCATAATAATCTATACCTCTGTAGTCACCAGAATGGAAGATGAACAAAGAAATATCAACAAATACTGACAATATTAAATCACAAGAGTATTGTAAAGTACTCATTATTTTAGATAGGATTACAAAGCAGAACTAAATAGAAAAATGTTTCCACATTATCTACTGACATTAAAAATGTGCATATGTTATGACAAAACATTTTCATTCCTAGGTATATATTAAATATATTTCAGAGAGGATAATAACATGTCCACATATCTCAAAGGATCAATATTAGCACATATATTGCCTTTTAACAAAACTCTTAAAAGGAGAGCAATCCAAATGTTCATCAAAGTATAATGTATAGTTAGTGGTATATTTATACAATAAAATAGTGTACTGCCATTAATATGAAGACAGCACAGTTGTATATAGCAATGCAGGTGAGTTTCATGCTGAGTAAAAGGAGCCAGACACCAACAAATACACAGTATGCTTTTCTTTTATTACTATGATAAATTCTACAATGACAGAACAAAAATGTAGATTTATGGATGCCTGTTTAGTTATTAAACTAGAAATGATTTCTATAAATTCAGAGTATGGTCATATTTCAGGTTGAGAGAAGGATGATGATTAGGTATGGCATGGATATCTAACTTTTTTTTTGTTAGATTGTTGCATTCATGGCTGTTCATGTAATAAAACATCTTGTGCACTTTGCACAATTTTCTTGGGAGGTTTCTATTTCACAATGGAGAGTAAAAATGAATGAATGAATGAACGAACACAAGCCTACATAAATAAAAGTACCTAGCATTGTATACTGTAATGTGATCTTTTTTGAGTAGGGAAAAAAATGGAAAAATGAAACAAAAAATGCTTTTCTATAAAGTTCTACTAAGGAACAGGGGAAAGGTGATTCATTCTACTTGACCTTTATTCCCAAGGCCCCAGTTGCATAAGATGTTATAATGTCTTTTGAAAAAGAATCACCTCCCTGCATATTGATAGAAAATTCTACTCATTCAATTAAGAAGCTAAACAGTTGTGTAAGCACCATTTACCCTACTATCTACCAGATAATGGTTTATAAACAATATGCCATTAATACTCAATGACTCTGGAAGTTGATATTCTCTCCAGTTTACATGTAATAAGCTTGGTTGTTCATAGAAACTAAGTAACTGGACCCAACTGATAGGTGGAAGCATTTGGACTTAAATACAATTCTCCAAAAAGCAAAGTTCATCATGCCAAGATGAATGCTTCAAATTAGATGTAAATTAGAACCCAATATATATGAGAATACATGGCTGATTCCTAAGAATGCATGATTGTCAGACTCTCCCAGGCCACTTTGACATAGCAGAATTTAATCTGATATACTCACCAGGCACTGCAGTTCTATCTATGTTCTCTAGGAAGGACTCTAGAAGCTTAATGAAATTCATTAGATGAATGTATTCTCTCTCATGTAGTTTATCTTCTAGAGGAAAATAAACGTGCTAAAGGGAAAATGGAAAAGCCCTCATGTTGAGTATTAATAGACTCTTCTTGTGGCCCCTCAGACATTAAATCCTAAGACAGGTTGTAATAAGAATTCTGTGTTTTTTGGCACATCTCTGCACCTCATTGCTGCTTCTTATGTACAGTGATACAGGTTTTTCCTGTGTTTCCTGCCTTCTTTGCTCCCATGCAAACTTGATATCCCTGCTATAACCATACCTCAGCCATTCCAGAAAAGCCTCTACTTTGTCTTTACCCACTTCACATTCAGCTGTGTCGCTTCTATTAATAAGCATGGCCTCCATATTCTGGTTTCTTTTTGTGTTAAGTGCTTTTCTTTTGGTTTTTCAATTCTCTCAATTATCTTATTAAGTAGGCATTGTAACTTCCACTTAACAAGTGAGAAAACAGAAACAGAAGAAAGAACATGAAGTTTAAGGAGCAGATTTGGTTATTTCATTCTGGTCTGTTAGACTCAAAGGACAACTCTTAGAACTGGAGGGCATTATGTTTTTCTTTTTTGTTGTTGCTGTTTGTTTGTTTTTGCTTCTTTTCTTGGTGCTGAGGATTGAACCCATGGACTCATGCATGCTAGGGAAGCATTTTACCACTGAGCTGTATCCCCAGACCCTGGGTGAAATTATGTTAAGCAAAATGAGCCAGACATCCAAAGACAAATATAGCCATATCCTATGTCCTGTGTGAAATCTAGAGAAAGTCAATTGGTATGTAGAATAGTGATTGCTAGAGGTTTGGAAGGGTAGAGGAGGGATTATTAGAGGTTGGGAATGTTGGAGGAGGGTGGTTGGAATTGATTAGTACTTGCAGAGTGTTCAATCACATTGAATCACACTGAACTCCATTAATACATACAATTAATACAAGATAATAAAAAATATAAAACTTACATTTTTATTTATGCTCTATAATGAAATATTACCATTTCTAGACAAAATGCCTTAAATCTTTTAAAGAGGACATGATTCCTTGAAAAGACTTTTTAAAATACCTTTTTATTGATGTACTCTGTATAGAGAAAAATAAAGGCAAAGATCAGTGTACTCATATTAAATGAGCACCACTAACATCATAAAGAACATCCAGATAAAGAAAAAGAATATTTTTTTCCCTGGATGCCTCAGCATGCTTCTCTCTAATCCTCCATTCCACAGGTAACCACTAAGGTGAAAAGAAAGAATATGAAGGTAAAATTAATTTTGAAGATTGAGGGGGCTAGTGTTGAGAGGTGCTTTCATCAAAATGGTTTTTCATATATTGCATCAGGCAAGCAGGAAATGGTGCTAATATCTCCAGAAAGTAGTTCTTGGCTAAGCAGGTGGCATAAGAACCATTGCATACCCTATGGAGCACAGAGATACAGGTAACTTTCAAGGATAATATTTGGAGAATCTATAAGCTGCATGAAGACCAAGTCAGATAGTGCCTGGCTATGGGGTCTCAAGTTGACTGTTTGAATGCCATGGAATATTCTGTCTCTATCTGCACTGTCATATAGCTCAAGCTGCAAGCGAAGGCCAGCCTCCCACAGAAATATAGATAATTTATTTTACATCATGGTATAACATGTTCTGCCTTGAGAAGTGTTTAACTTAGGCAGACTTAGAATCAGTTATAAATGTTTAGATAAATGTTTCAGAATAAATAGCAGCATTGTGACCCATAAAGAGGTTATAGATACTATAGAGAAATATTTAGGAAACCACAGTGTATTCTCCTCAAGGAATATCTTAAAATGAAAGTATTGGTTGAATGCATGGCCTTATTTTTCCTTTTCTTTTTATTTGACAAGCTGTGCTCCATTTATAACTGCTTGAGGTTTGATTCAATTAAGTTTGACAAGATTGATGTCTTAGGGATGCAGCAAGGCCTGGTTGTGACTGTATTCTGCTATTGGGGCAATAAAGTATAAAGATCACTAATAAAAAATACAGGGTTTAGAGAAAAAAAATGTCATTCCACATCAGTGATTCCAGGATAGGTTGGAAAACAGCAATTATTTGGTTTACATGACTTTGTATCCGTGTTCACAGTGATAGCATTAGAAAGGGATTGGGAGAGAGAGAGAGAGGAAAAAAAGAGAGATACACACAATTTACAAAAGACAGTGAGGGAATATGGAGTTCAGCATAATTAATCTTTATAGTATGCACACATTCTCTCAATCTCTGGGATAAAATGGTCCTCACATTGGTGGTGAGATAAACAGAATGATGCATACCTTTTATATGCAACATATTATCTATTATGAGAAAGGATGTTACATAGTACAAGAAATAATGCCTAAAATTGTTAGTAGGCCAGAGATTTTCTGAAGAAAAGGATTCCCAAGTTAAGTGTTCAGGTAAAGAGGGAGAAAACTAGTCTGAAAGATGAACAAGCCTGAACAAGTGCTTAAAGCTAAAAAAAAAAATAAAGTAAGCAAGCCAAAAACACAAATGCATTCACATTCACACATGCACATCATTCATTCAAGAAACTTGAAGGGAAGTCTACCTCATAGCAGCCTTGAGGATTGTGCAGGCCAGGCCCAGGGACTTGGGTTTTATTCCAAGGACAATGTGGAGCCTCTGCAGACGACATGGTCAGATTTGAGGCACTGTGCTCCCCCCATCTATCTATATATATATATATATCTCCCTGGCAGATATGTGAACATAGGATTAAAGGGATCAATCTTTAAGGCAGAGGTGAAAAAATAACTAATTTGTACACTGAGGAGTTCACTGGCTTGGGGAAGTTCTGCAGCAAAGGGTCCTGTTTGAAAAAAATTAAGTAGAAATTTAAGTTTTTATCAATCTAACTTTTTTCGCCAATTGTTTTTCAGATATATTTTAACAAAAAAAATCTTGTGTGTGTGTCTTACAAGTAATACATATTAGTACAGTTCTTCTTTGTAGGATGTTTTATATATTAGGGAATTGGGGGTCAAGCCTAGAGAATACCATGGAGTTGAATTTCTGTGCAGAGGACAGCTCATGTTACCATCAAAAGACTGTTAAAATGTACACACTAGGATTCTGGGAAGAGGGTAGAACAGGAAGCACCAGGAATCTGTGCCTTTACCTAGACACCTGCTATGCTAGTAACATCAGTTTGTATAACTATTTTGGATCTCTAGAGTCTTAAGAAGTCTTGAATCTTCCATGAGATGCAAGTTGGGATGTCAATTGTGACTACCTTTTGTCATTTTTAGCTTTTTTCTCCCCTAGGAAACTGAACCCAGGACCTTGCACATGCTAGGCAAATGCTCTGCCATGCAGCTACAGCCCCAGCCCCACGTTCAGCCTTTTAGCATATTCATAACCTTGCTTCCTCTGGTCCCAGCCCTATGGCAGGAAGTCATGTGCATGTTCCTAGAGCAGCCTGAGGTCCATTTGCAGAAAACAGAATGGACAAAAAGACCCTGTCTTCTAAATATTGGGTCTCTGCTGTGGTCTCTTATTGTTGTTCCAGGGACAGGCTACTATTGTTGAGACCCCTGCCCACCATTGTTATAAGCTCCTTCCTCTCTGGCTAAAGTGATTTCCAGGGGATAAGGAAATATAAAGAGCAAGCACTCTTTCTCCCATACCTTCATTTTCCTCTTTTTCCTATTTTACAAGCCAAGAATTAAAGTTTGGGGAGTTCAAAGGCAACTGCCACTATACAAAAAAATATTTCACATATCCAAAAACATAAAAAATATAATCTGAAGATGTGTGAGATTAAAACCAACTCCAACTTAGTTTCTTCTACTATGCATTCACAACATGGTTCATTTTGACACAAGGTGTGTGAGGATTTTCTCAACCCATGAAGCAAGCAATTCTGTAGCAGCAGACACCAGCTGAGTGTTTTCTAATCCTCTTCAGTTCTAACACAGTCTGCCTAGACATAGTGTCAGATCCCATAGGTTGAGGGCCCATTCACCAAGACTTCCCTTACTCTGCTGTAGATGCCATGTTTCTGACTAAGTCCAGTCCTATAAGCCTCTCTCTGGGTTCAATTATGTTTCTCAGGTGACTTATAGACTCAGGAAAATGAAATTACCTGTTCATTACAAAGGATTTTATAAAGGGTATGAATGCATTGACTGAGGTGTGGGGGAAAGCATGAAAAGCTTCCAAGCCCTTTCTAGACATTTGATTCTCTACCAGGCATATCCACACATACAACTCTCTCAAAGCTCTCCAAACCCTGTTCTTTTGTTTTTAATGGAGACTTTATTGCATAGCCATGATTACTGATGAAGTGAGTGGGAAAATACAGGAATACTTACCTTTTCAGAGTTTTCTTGGCTTTTCTGTGCAGCAATTTTCTCTCCAGGGTATGGGAAAGGACTTCTCAGAATGAAGGTCATAAGATGTACTATCAGACATTGTAGGTCAGAGTTACGAAACAAGAATCACGGATCAAAACCAAAATCAGTCTAGTGTCACACTCTTTCAAAGTAAAATGGTTAAAAAAAAAAAAAAAAAACTCCCTAAAAATAACTGATGGCTGATTCCTTAGCATAATGTTTTAAAGATGCTCAGACAACTAAAGGCAGTTAAAACACAAAATCCTAAGCAAAAAAAAAAAAAAAAAAAAAAAAAAAAAACAAACAAACCCAAAAACTCAAAAAACAAAACAAAACCAAACAAAACAAAAGCTGTAAACAAAATGTAAGACCAAAAGACCAATAAAAAGAAAGAAAACCTAAAATAACACCAAAAATAATTCCCGAGATTAAAATGTTAAAAAAGAAAACCAGAAACACAGAAATGAAGACTTATTTAATTTACTAGAAGGATTAAATGGAATATTTTAACAGGAAGACAAAAGAATCAGTGAACTTGAAGAGAGGACAATGGGATTATCAAGCATGAGGAACAAAAAGGAAAAGGAATGAAGAAAAGTGAACAAAGCCTCAAGACACCGTAAAGTGTTCCAAAGTAGACATTGTGGAAATCTCAGAAAAGGAAATGAAAGATGAAGTGAAAAGAATATTTGAGGAAATAATGACTGAAATTTTCCAAATTTGATAAAAGGCTAAATGTACACATTTAAGAAGCTGAATGAAATGAGTTTAAAGATATCTACTATATCTTTAATTATAATACAATATAAGCGTACTATAATACTAGCAGATGTTTTCCTCAGAAACTACAGAGGTCTGAAAACAATGAGAGAATATATTCATAATGCTAAAAGAAAAGAAAAAATATCAAACTACAAACCAAGAATCCAATATCTGGTACACTAGTACAATATCTGTTGCTCAACAGTGAGGGAAAACTTAAGACATTCCAAGATTTAAAAAAAAAAAACAACCCTGAGTATATTTGTTACTATACACCTGTGGTCTTGAAGGGTGAAATGAAAGAATTCTTGATGAAAATCCAAAGAAATGAAGAAATAAAGGTCTCTATGAAGGTCTACGTGGGAAATTTTAAAGCTAATGTTATTACAGTGGTTGGCAACGGTGCTTTTTGTTTTCTAAAAAGAAATAAATAAAAGTAGAGTACCACAAAATTATGGAAATTGAATAATGCATCCTTAACCAATGCATAAATAAAGAATTCAAGAGAGAAATTAAAAAATACTTAGAGAGGAATAGAAATGAAAATACAACATACCAAAATAATTGATACACAATAAAAGCTAATGAGGGAATTTATAGGTAGAAGTGTTTACATTGCTTAGAAACATGAAAGATCTCAAATCAACAACCTGATTTACAGTTTAAGAAACCACAAAAAGAAGGAAAAACAGAACCCAGAAATATTACAAGGGTAATAATGAAGATTGGAGCATACATAAATGATATATATAATCAAAGAACAACAGAGAAAATCAATAAAGCAAAATGTTGTCTCTTTGAAAAGATCAACAAAATCAACAAAACTTTAGCTAAAGGGACTAAGAAAAAAATGGGAAATAGCACAAACTGCTAATAAAAAATGAAGGTGGCAACATTTCTCCTCGTTCTGCAGAAATATGTAAAAGATTATAAAAGACTCCTATGAACAATTGTATGACAACAAATTGGAAAATCTACATGAAGTGAACAAATCATTAGAAACACAAAATCTACCAAGACCAAAAAAAATAGAAAATCCAAAAAGACTAGTTCTAACTAGCAATGAGATAGAATCAATAATTAGTATTCTCTGACAAAGAAAATCCCTGTACCCCATAGATTCATTGGTGAATTCTATCAAATTTGCAAAGAAGAAATAACATCAGACCTGGAAGCAACCCAATTATCCATTTAAATGGACAAGCAAAATATGGTATACACATATGATCTGATAGTATCCAGCCTTAAAAATGAAGGCAACTCTGACATGCTAAAATACAGATAAATACTTTAGGCTAAGTGAAATAAGTTAGTTACAAAAGGATAAATACTACATAATTTCAATTAGATGAGGTTTGGGCATAGACAAAATTACAGAGATAGAAAGTGGAATTATGTTTGCAAGAAGCTGAGGGAGAGAGTAGTGAGAAGTTATTTTTAATGAATACCGAGTTCCACTTTTGCAAATTGAAAGTTGGAGATGGATATGGGGTGATTTTTGTGTAACATTACAAATGTACTTAATACCAGTGAACTGTACACTTAAAAATGGTTATGATGCTAAATTTTATGTTATGCGTATTTCATCACAGTTACAAATGACAAAAATAAATGCCCTCATAGAAAGAACATTGACTTGGAGCCAGCCAGCCAGATTTATCAGTTACAGCACAGTCACCACCAGCTTTGTGACCTTGAGTAAATCTCTCAAACTCCCTTTGCTTTAGTTTCTCCATATGAAAAATGATACTGAAAATAATATCTGTATCATTGAGTTGTAGTAAGAACTAAATGGTATCTTTTGTGTAAAACCCTTAGAAGAGGACCTTGCACTTACCTGGAGCTCATACATTATTAAAGACAAAGAAGGCATATGGATTAAGAGTCAAAGGATTTGATCTTTCCATTCAAATTAGGACCTGACTAAAGGAGACACTAGCGATGACTATGTATCCTGCAGAAAATATGAGGAAATGATGCCTGAATGTTATAAATGACAACACAACAGCATATTTTAAATCATGACAGGTCTCAAGTCCAAGACCTACTATTTGCCTTATAGATAAAGTATTCATTTGTTCACATGGTACTATTTGAAGGGTTAAAAGAGCAATCTGATTATACAGTGATCTCCACCAATATCAAACCTTTCTTTAAAAGTAAACAACCTTTTCTTAAACAAAGAGAAATAAGAATAATAACTACAATTCAAAGGACATTTAGCATGAACCAAGTTGCACTTTCCACACATCATATCAATCTCACCACAATCTCACATGTTATAGGTTATCTGTATATAGACAGAGGTTAAGTAATTGGTGTAAAAATAACCCAATAATAGACAATAGACCCCAAATTGGAATTGGTCTTGATTTGAATTCAAATACAGAAAAGGAAAAAAAAGTAATTACCATGAGATTACTTAAAACAAAATCAAATTAAATAAAAACAAAATTCTAAACCTCTCCCCTGTAAGACCTGATTCCATAGGTCTGGCACAGAACCCAGAAATATCAATCTAAAGCAAGCACATTTTATAATCATTTCACAAGTTTAGGACATGCTAAAATTTTTTTAATTTTTACTTTGCTATTATGAACTGAGGGACTATCAAATGAAGGATATTTGAATATTGTTTTTACTTTAGTGACATTGAGACATCAGAAGAACTTAAATTATAAATATAACATATCAAGTAGTCAAGTTGTCATACACTTTTTTATTAGGTATTATGACAAATATTTTACTCTTTGATCTGATTATTATTAGAAACATCAAGGGCATGGTTTTGATTCAGGATTGACATGCAATGGTATGAACCTCCCTGATACCATTCTAATATTCTTCTTTTTTAAAATTTTTTCATTTTATATTTTTTATTTATTTAAACACTATTTTACTATGTGTGTATACAAACACCAACATGCACATTATTGTCTTTGTCAATGTATATGTATATATTTTAAAATTACCTCATTTATTTTGTTGTCATGAATGGGAATATAATATATGTAAACATATATGATAAAACATGTGAAGACTTCATTAAAGTAAAAATATAGTACTGTCAGATGCACTCTGTTATGATGAGCTCTTTTTTCACTGAAAGAGCAAGGAAGCAACCAAAGGAGAGAAATCAAGAAATTGCAATGAGGAATGACCTCTCTGCCGTAGTTTCTCAGAATCAGCTTTCCTACTAAGATATCTTCTGATGCAAACAACTCAGTAGCATGAAAATAAATAACCCAATTAAAAAACAGGGAAGGGATACAAAGAAATATTTTTCAAAAGAAAACACACAAATAGCTAACAGGTATAGGGAAAAGTGCTCAACATCAGTAAACATCGAGGAAATGCAAGTTAAACCCACAATCAGGAATTGTCTCACATCTGTTAGAATGGCTGTTATCAAAAAGGGAAAGATGAGTGTTGGTGAGAATATGGAGAAAAGGAAGCCCTTGTATAGTGTTGGTGGGAATGTAAATTGGTACATTTGTTATGAAGGCAGTATGGAGGTTCCTCAAATAAATAAAACAATCATGATAAATAATTTCACTTCCAGATATATATACAAAGGAAAGGAACTTAATATATCAAAGAGTTATCTGCGTACTCATATTTTTTGCAGCATTATGCACAGTAGTTAAATATAAAAATTCTAAGTGTCCATCAACAGTTGAATGCATAAAGAAAATGCAGTATGTATATATGTGTATACGTATAAACACACATGTATGCATAGACACAGTGTAGTGCTCTTCAGCTTCAAAGAAGCAAAAGAAGGAAATTCTGTCATTTATGAAAGGCAGAAGGGAAATTACGGGAAGTAAAATAAGCTAGGTAAAGAAAGACAAGTGATCTCCCTTATCTATAGAGTGTAAAGAAGTGAAGGTCATAGAAATAGAGCATATAATGGTGGTTACCAGAGATGGGAATACTTGTGTGAGTGATAGAGGGGAAGATGTCTGTCAAAAAGTACACAATTCCTATTAGAATAGGAAGAATCTTTTCTTCAGATTTATTGCACAAAGAATAATGTGCATGTGAGGTGATAGGTATTTTAATTAGCTTGATTTACTCGTTCCACAAGGTGTGTATGCATCAGACATCACATTGTTCCTGATAAATACATATAATTATTATTTGTCAATTAAAACATAGTAGATATCTTCTATTTCAATGGTGTAATCTGTCAGTATTATTCATTTTAATATGTAACTAGAGGCAAAGTTCTCCAGAGAAGATTGCTTTCTGAAATGGTTGATTCCCAGTGCATCAGCTATAGGCAACACATTTCTACATCATGCTGATTATTTTTTACCAAGAGAGAAAGAGAGAGAGAGAGAGAGAATCGGTGATGTAATCAATGTTTGCTATCCATGAACTCTTCTTTATAGTCAAGAAATTTCTACTGTTTGAAGAAATTTTGATGAAAAATAACTTTTATCTGATTGTCTTTTTTCGTGTAGTTATAATGAGCTAATCCTTATTTTAAATTATTTTCTTACAAACAACTGTTTCTGTAGTACAGTTCAAGCCATGGGAATTTTGTCTGAAATTCAGATTAACATAATAAAATCTGATTGAATAGCAAATATTTTTTTTCTATATAAAGCAAAGGTCAGACATATTTGGGTAGATTTTCAACTTTTTCCAATAGCAAAAAAAAAACCAAAAACATTGTATCTGAATAAACTCATTATAATCAAAACCACAGAGAATAACATTAGTTGCAAGGTTATTTTGCATGAATAAGAAAATGTTTAAATGACACATTACCCATCTGTAAACTCTGCAAATGTTTCAAGTCAGCAAGGAGAAGATAAATGTAATACAAACATGTTTTCATTTTTTCAGTAAGCTTCTGGGTTACTGATGAAATGCCTGGTCCTTTAGTTGGTAGTTTAGGATTTCAGTAGATTTTCTTTTTGGTTATTAGAACACTTATTATGGGGAAAGATGATAAGATTTGAAGAAAGGTACTTTATGAAAAACAACACAGTCAGGAGAACCATTGGTAAAGAACCAAGAGAGAGTCCTTAAATTACACATTTTTATTGTAAAGAGTAACATTTATTTTGTAAAGGTTCTTTCTGATGTAGAATTTTGCACCAAATCACTGTAAGGAAAGTGGTTAAGTATAAATATGCAGGCTATTCACTAGTGGCATGGTCTTGGCTTAATTACATAAGAAAAATCAATATTTACTGAGAGGTCATGTATGCATTGGGTAACTTCATTTCACATATTTTATTATATTACTCATGTGCTATAAATGCTACTAAATCTCAGTTTTTCAGTGGATCAAATTAATTACCCAAGGAATTTTCAAGTAACTCAAAGTCCCCAAAGTAGCAGGTTATAGATAAGGGTTTAACCACCCCTTTACCCATCTGACTTCAAACCCTCTTTCCCACAATGTGTCAGCCTGTCACTGAGTGAAGACTGTATCTTTGGAGCTATTAAAAAAATGTTATGTTTTTTGGGCAATTATTTTACTTTTGTAATATTTAACATTAAATATTCTCCCTTAGTCTAAAATTATCAGAAACTTTATAATTGATATTTACAATATTTATTCTAATGTCTGATTGCTTTGACTCTCATTACTAACTTCTTTAGCATTTTTTTGATGGTTAAAATTGTAGTACTAAGTTCAATACATTTTTATAAAGATGGTTCCAAAGTAATACAATAAGAAATTGATTTTTTTATGGTTTAGATATGAGGTGTCACTCAAAAACTCATGTGTGAGTCCATGAAAAAGGGTTTAGAGGTGAAATGATTGGATTATTAGAATGTTAGCCTAATCAGTTTGTCAATCCATTGATTAGGATTAATTGGTGGTAACTTTATTTTAAAAAAAAATTTTTTTAGTTGTAGATGGACAGCATGCCTTTATTTTTTATTTGTTTCATTTGTATGTGGTGCTCAGGATGGAACACAATGCCTCACACCTGCTATGCAAGTGCTCTGGAGCCACAGACCCAGGGTTGGTGGTAACTTTAAATAGGTATGGAGTGGCTGGAGGAGATGGATGTTTAGGGGAATAACTTTGGGGTTTTTATTTTATTTGTGGTGAGGGGATTCTTCTTCTTTGCTGGTGTGATGTTCTGAACTGCTTCCTTCTACCACAGTCTTCCATCATGCTGTTATGCCTCACCTCCAGGCCCTAGAAATAAAGTAGGCTATTTACATACTAAAACTGTGACCCCACTCCCACCCCAATGAACTTTGCCTCCTTAAAATTGTTCTTTTCATGTCTTTTGGTCACAGTGCTGAAAAAGCTGACGGAAACAGGAATTGGTACCAAGAAGAGGGGTCATTGCTGTAACCCCTAACTTGACTGTATGGTTCAGAAGCTTTTGAAGGTTTTTGGAATCTTTTTGAGGAATTTTGGAAAGTTTAGAGATGCAAGCTGGAAAATACTTAGGTAAATAGACAATTTTGATGGGGTTTCAGAAGACCTAATTGTAAAGACTGGTCTCTTGAAGTTTCAGAGGAAAAGAAGGACTATATTGGAAATTAGACTAGAAGCCATTTGAGTTAGGTTCTGGTTAAGAAGTTGTCTGGATTTCGCCCATGTCCAGAGACTTTCTGTGACACTGAATTTAAAGATGATGTAGTAATTAATCTGGTGGAAGAAATTTCTAGGCAGCATTGAGGCAGTGGCATGGATAGTGCTGGTTACTTTTAGCCAAGTTCATTGTGATAATCAGGAGCAGAAAACTAAGCAGAAAGTTGTGAAAAACTTGCAGTTTGGCCATAAAACTGGGAATAAAACCAGTCTAAGGAAGTTATTAAAGACAATGCAGCCACTAAAGAGACATTGTTTAGTACTTTACTCATAGACAATAGGAAAGATGACTTGAGGGCATCTTAAGAATTGGCAAGACCACAACCATCTCAGGCTCAAAGTGCATATAAATAAAAATTTCCTTGACAAGGGACTTGTGGGGCAACGTGCTTGAACAGAATGGCCTAGGAAGTTATTTCACCATGCTCAACCACCCAGTCACTCAGAGGCTGCTGCAGCCAGGGTCCCTGGAGGCTTGACTACTGTTCAAGATGGCTGGAGACTTTGGCATCAACCATGTGATGCTTATTCTGCAGAATTGAAGGGTGCTGGAGTTAGTGGGTCATGGAGGCTTCCATCAAGATTTCAAAGAAGGTGTGAGAGGCCAAATAAAGTGCAGCAGAGTCAGAGTCCCTACAGGCAATCTCTGAGAGGGTATTGTATGGAGATGTGAAGAAGAAGCCAAAGTTGCAGTAGAGACCCCCAAGATTAAGAAATGACAGTAATGTGGGATGTCTGCTGAGGAATTAGACAGATACAAGCTAACAGAGAAGCTATGTGGGCTACAAGCAGCAACGCCATGGGAGAGGAGCTACACAAACCCTTTGGAGAGATGTCATGATTCTATGTGCCCTAGATGGTGGACATCTACAGGACTTGTTTGCCCAGATGGATTTTGATCTTCCTTTGGTCCCATCTCTTCTTTCTATGTCTGTTTCTCCCTTTTGAAATAATGTTTACTCTGTCCCTTCATATATTGAACATATGTAATTTGATTTTGATTTTTACAGGAGCTCGCACTGACAGTTTGCCTTGAGTTTCAAAGGAGACTTTGGCCTTGGAGTTTGGGGCAATGTTAAAACTGTTAGGACTGTAGGGACTCTTGAAAAAATGGACTGCAATTTTTTTCTTGCTCTACAATATTTTGCGCTGTGAAATAAACATAAGCTTTTGGCAGCCAGAGGAGGAATGCTATGGTTTTGATGTGAGATGTCCCACAAAAGCTCATGTGTGAGACAATGCAAGAAAGCTTAGATGTCAGGTCATGAGAACCTTAATCTAATCATCTGATAAGGATTAACTTGGTTGTAATTGTAGGCAGGTAGGATGTGGCTAGAGGAGGTGAGTCATCTGGGATATGTCTTTGGGGTATATATTTTGTCCTTGGTGAGAGTAGAGCTCTCTCTGCTTTGTGGTGACAAGTCTTGAGTTGCTTTCCTCTGCTGCAGCCTTATGCCATGATGTTCTGCC
The DNA here is from genome assembly GCA_004024805.1 of Geosciurus inauris. Lineage (NCBI taxonomy): Eukaryota > Metazoa > Chordata > Mammalia > Rodentia > Sciuridae > Geosciurus > Geosciurus inauris. The sequence goes on along the minus strand of PVHX01000348.1, from coordinate 54,595 downwards.
TCACCTCAGGCCCAGGAATGAAGTCAGCCATCAATGGACTGAGATCTCAGAAACCACGAACCCCAAATAAACTTTTCCTCCTCTAATTATTCTTTTCAGGTTTTTCTGGTCACAGCAGTAAAAAAGCTGACTAAAACAGTTCTCTTCTCCCCTACTCAGGCTTTATGCCCAGTTCTATCAAATACCAAGTGGGGGTCACTGTTCTGTCTGGTACCAAGCACAGTAATTGTCTTGCTCTACTTATCATTTCAGCAGCATCAGCAAATGGCCTGAGCCCCTTGTCACATAAGCCAAGGTACAAATGTTGTCTAGTTTCCTCTCTGAATAGAGCTTTGGATGAATGTTCAAACATTTGTCATTTAAATCGGAAGAATCAGTTACATTTAAAGATAAAACTGGTAATTCTACATAATTTTACTCTGACCCGGGAAGGCCACATCATGCAATGTAATAAACACAATCTTTGACATTAGTAGACCAGACTACAAATACAGATTTAGTAATATCCTTGGGGATTTCAGCAAACTAGTTCACTCTTCTGATCCTCAGTCTACTCTAATGTAACATAACAGTAACTTGAGTGATTTTGAAGACCATAAATGATAGTTTATATAATACTCCTGGAACATTGCTTATCATTCTTTTTCTAAATATTTACTGATATTTCTATCTGTTCCTTTCCCCAAACCCCAGTGGTATTAAAGAATAGGCCAATTCTCTTCCTATATTTACTGAATGGAATTGCAACAATTTTTAAAAATGGAACACTACAAATGAAGGTATTTATTATAAAATATGTCAATTTTACATCTATTGTATATTGGTTTGATTATTCAAGGAAAAAACAAACAGAGTGACTTTTCTAGAACTGCTAATCTGGGTCCATACAGAGCTCTGAGCTCTAAGAGGGTTGCGCCTCAAGTCAATGGACAAAATGGTGGCAGTAAGCCTACACCTTTTCTTGTATGACAGAATGTGAGCTGATACTACCAGGGAGTATGACACTGAGTTTCATGTTCACATTGCAAGCTCCACTATAAAGTGGTTACTGCCACAATTTTTGTTGATGCACTGCTTGGTCACAGGTCTTCAAGAAAAATCAGCTCAGAACTATGGTGGCTGATAGATTTCTTGTAGGTCCTGCTACCAATTCTGGAAATTACTTTGGTGATACACAAGGTTCAGGGAGGATAAATTTTGAAACTGGCCCTATTCACATGAAGGACAGGTAAAGACCGAACTACACAGAGGCCACCTTTGATCTAGAAATTCCCTGGATGGCAATAGTGTCACATTTACGATTCTCTTCAGCTGATCAGTTGACTCAGTGCTTGTTACGTATCTTATTTCTGAATTCAGTGCACTGTCATTGTTGCTTATTTGTCGTGTGGTCCTTATTGTTAGTTTTTGATAAAAGTATTGGCTATTTTTGTGAATGCAACAAAATACTGATCCTATTTTGATACTGAGCTGAGAGTAAAGTTAGAGGCTGCAAAATCTAAGCCACAATTTTAGTTAAATTTGCTTTTGTCCCTAAAACAAGGCACTTACTTCTCAGAGCCTTTAAGTTCAACCAATGAGTATGGGTCTAAGATATACTCAATGTCCGAGCACTTCACAATGACTGGGTTGGTCTACCTCCAAAAATACACTTTATTTGTAATTTTTTATGAAAACATCCATTTTCCAAAGGATGTTTATAAACCAACTAAAAACTAGAATGAGATTTGTCCATTAATATAAAAGACATAGATCTGAAATGATGTACTCTACATAATCAAATGTAAAAAATATTTTAACACAGAAAGGCAGTTTTACAACATAATTGCATTATTGTGCTGCAAGGTCGCAGTCAATAGAAAATCAAATATATAAATGTTGATAAAATCATAAGCAGTTGCATTGCACACTTGGAATTTACATTGAAATTAGAATGAAATTTGTTGTCTGACTCCTTTGCAATAAAGTGGAATATAGAAGATCGTAGTTTAAAATTTCCTTATAAAATAATTTTCTAAGTAATATTACAGAAAAATAAAGATATAGGGACATATGGAAAGAGAGTGCTTCTTTGTTTTTATGTCAATGCTCTTATTTGTTGCCATTGCTGTTTTTGTTTGTTTGTTTTTATATCAGGCCTAAGTCACCAATGTAGGCTTCAATGGCAAATGAATAAAGAATGTTTAAATTCCAGTAGTAACTGTGCCAGCCTCTACTCTTGCAGATAAGCCAGATGGTGACTTGCAATTCAGAATAAGGGTGAATAATCAAAGGAGCATGTACTGTGGGAAGAACTGACCTTGGTTCCAGTCTTGGATTCATCACTATTAACTGTATGAACCTGAACAAATTCCTTTAGCCCTCTGGCCTCAGGGCCTTAGCTCTAAAGCAATTATAACACTGCCTTCCTAGGATTACTGTAAGGCTATGAAGACAGAACACTGACATAAAACAAATCACAGCAGATGCAAGGCCATAACTGAGGCTAGACTGGCTTTTCCTGTGGGACACAGAAAGGTGACCATGCAGCTGTGGCACCTAGAGAACACACACTTGGTAGGCCATACAGCCTGAACCCTGAAAACATGAGCTATCTCACTCTACCAACAGCATGAAAGGGAAATTTTCTTTGGTAATTTATGAAGTTTCTCAGTCTTTGGTTCTCATTTCCTGTGGAAAATGATAATGGTCTCTAAGCCCCAACCTCTTCGGTAATGTATAATTTCTCATCTCTCCCTTTAGACAAGGAATCACTCTTTCTTTTCTATTCCCATTTCATGAAGAATATAATATCAACATTAGTTTTATTTCTTTCTGCCTTATATTATTAGTATATTACTTATATCTATATTTTTTCAATCATATGTTAGACCCTTGAAAGAAAGGCCTTGTCTATATTTCTACTATATTTCTAACAGGTTCCACCAATTGTACTCTTAATGTCCTCTACCCTACTCTCATAACAGGTAACAGGATTTTAAAATGAAACAGAGATTATCCTCGATGATACCAAATACACACTATAAAAATGAAATGGCAATTTCTTAGAAGATAAGACCTGGATATCACTTTCATGAAACCAGAGACATAGCCCTTAAAATCAGATACTTCTTGTGAAGCATTTAGTATTTAGGTCATTTTTCCAATATCTAAGGCTGTTCCACATAACTTGTTGGCTCATATTCTATCAAAATATGAAGAATGGATGTAGCTTTCAAGAGTAGATGAGTTTTAACAAATTTCACCATATATTAAGAAAAAAACAGATGCCAATTTTTTCATGTGCAATAAAACACAGTATTATGAAGTTTTGATATTTAAAATCCTTACCATGAATAAATTTTCCTTCTCTTTTCTTTCACTATGAGGAATCACTTTCATGTGAAGACTAAGAATAAAAATTGACATCGTTAATATTCTTGTCTCCTGTTAATCCAGCCTTGAGTTGCTTTGAAAACACAAAATCAGGAGAAAGATCTAAGAATGGCGATGAATCAAAGTTTTACAAACTAAGATGGTGGATAGTCTGTGGCAGAGAATCCAGAAGTTAAGTGTATGTCCCATTTTTTTAGGGAAATGTGCTTCTCCTACTCACCACAGCCTCACTCTACCCCATACTTCTAAACATCACTAATTCTCCTACTAATGATGCCATATTTGTTTTCATATGTGTTGGTACAATTCATGTTGAGTACTGAAAGTGCAAAGATCATTTGAATCTTTTTTTTTTTTTTTTTTTTTGGTACCAGGGATTGAATTCAGGGGCACTCGACTACTCTTTTTTTTTGGTACCAGTGATTGAACTCAGGGGCACTCGACCACTGAGCCACATCCCTAGCCCTATTTTGTGTTTTATGTAGAGACAGGGTCTCACTGAGTTGCTTAGCACCTCGTTGCTGCTGAAGCTGGCTTTGAACTCACGGTTCTTCTGTCTCAGCCTCCCTAAGTGCTGGGATTACAGGCTTGAGCCACCGTGTCCGGCTTTATTTGAATCTTTTTAGTTAACTTTGCACATTTTAATTGTTTTGATAACATTGAGAATCTACATTCTCTTTTTATTTGTATTGAGCTTAATTTTATTTTAGAAAGCAGTCTTTTGTACTGAATTTAAAAAATTACTATTCTTTTTTGGCTTAGGTGCTATTTGCAATAGTTCTCACATATCCAAGTATTGTGACTGGTATGAGCATGCACACACACACACAGACACACACTCACGATGCGGGAAAAGTGCAAGTCATCCTGAAGCCCCCTGTGCTGGCTGGTCAGCAGCCTGAATCAGGCCCTGAACCAGTGCATTCCTTGCCCTCTTCCATCACACAAGACAGAGGAAGCAAAGCAACCACCCAGAGAGTTTTCTTCACTTTTTGTTGAATCTTTGTTTTTGGTAAGTAGGATCATCCCATTCCTCACTTATGTATTTATGTTTTATTTCCAAAGCATTTCTTTTATTCTTTTGCTTTTTAAAAAAGGTACTACATAATATTTATACATTTTTAAGCAGTACAATGTGATTGCATATAATAGAGAATGATCAATTCAGGGAATTAGCATTTCTGTAGCAAATATTGGTCTTTCTAAACTGTGGCTATTGTGCAATTTTTGAATAATTACTTGTAGGATTGTTGCTGCTGGGAATGATTTAGTTTACTCAGACTAAGGATATTCTGTTTGTGACAGGAGCCTTAGTAGTGACTCAAACCACAGAGTAAGTACAATACTCCCAAGTGCAGAATTGTAGACTTGAGGAGCAGGATGCTCTAGCTTTATAATTCTGATCCTGTGACTCTTCATATAAACAGCTAACAATAGACACACGCACACATATACACTGAAAGAGAACATACTACTAAATACTACTATTTTTGTGAATTAATAATATGCTTGGGGTATAAAAATTATCAGTCATGAAGTGTACATTTTACAATTTTTTGCTCCAGCAAATGATTGCCATTTTAAGCATTATTTTACCACATCCATCACTTACCTCCATTCCAGTCTTCACCACACCTGATATTTTCAGCTCAAAGTTTGTGTTTCCCTAAGCAGTGAAAGGAAAAGAACAAGTATCAAATGGAAAGATAAACCAAGCGATAAGAAACTAAACACAAACTTACACAATAGTGGACTTCTATTGGCATTCTACTGAGTGCTAAGGGGTTTCCAGCGAAGATATTCAAAGTGGCTGAGAATCAAGTCTCTAGGTCAGATTCAGAAGATTACCTATTTAGAAAAATAAGTATCACTAATCTATAAGGTCTATCCAATGCAACAGTAACTAGGGAACTGGATTGCATTGTTCTTTGACTGCATTTAAATGCTGTGTCAGAAGTAGGTAGTGGCCTTGGTGTTTTGATAAGCTCTTTCCTTCAAATTATATTTTCACCTAGGAGTTAAGGTAATAGAGATAATAATCTGTGGAGGTCTGAAGCTGCTTCCTCTGTTTCTTTGGTTACTTCCTATAAGACCATTTACCATGGGGTCTTGGGAAAATTCACTGGACACAAGGGGGTTCTGGGAATTTACTAATTCTAAGGTGTGGAGAGAGCTCAGGACAACTAACACAGTGTTCAATTCCTGCGTAGAGGATGGAACCAGAGCTCCAAATTCTAGAGACAGCCTGTGTCTTCTCTGACCTTGTCCACCCTGATTTATACAGCCATCTCTTCAGTTCATGAAATTTCTTCAAGCTATGATTCCTCACAAGAATTCAGTTTCCCCTAGATGTGATTTCCACGGCTTGATCTGATTGTGCCATGCTTCACCCTACCTCTGTCTAACACATTCTAATTGATTGCTCCCTCGGAAGTGCCCTGGCTTTCCATTTGGTTCTGAAACAGACAGAATGTGGTGGCCAATACATATATGTGAGCATATGGGAAAGAGGCTTTTAGGTCCTCAGGGTTTGTGAAGAGGCATGAAAAATGGTTCTAAGCAAATTGAACCACAGAAACCCTGGTTTTTGTTTATTTGTTTGTTTGTTTTGCTTTTGTTTTTTTTTCTTCCTCACTGAAGATTCTAGAGATAAACTTTAGTTTCAGCAGATTTATTGTATTGGTAGTTTTTCAAACTTCCAAAATGTCTTGATATTTGCCCAGGTCAACCCTGTTCTTAAGGAAAATTATAAACATTTTGGTGACATTATAATTGGAACAGACCTTGTAAGTGGATCTTAGAAAACCTAGTATAAAGATTGTTCAAGCACTGTCTTAACTCTCTGCTGAACAGTGACTCTGCATGAGAAACCAGAATATTCCACGTTAGATTAAGATTGAAATTTTCCTGAGACCCTGTTTTCTGAGATTCAACTCAGATTCTATACAACTTCATGATGGGACTGAAGAAAGGAATGCCAGTGGGAATAAGAAGGAAAAGAAAGGGATTCATTCTTCACTATTTCAGAAATCATATTCGAATTCAAAGCACTTTCTAAGACATTTACTTTCAGAAGTCTTTTCATTTTCCTGAGGGGCAGGTAAGTGTTTTTATTCCAATTTTACAGATGAAAAACTTGAAACCAAAGGTTAAGTGACTGGCTTGCAGCAGCACTGGGAGCCAATGTCAAGATCAGACTTCCAACATCAATGTTTGATTGCTCAGACCACTCAGCCACGGCTCTGTCTAAGTATAATACAAATATTTGGGAAAGAGTTTCCACTGTTTTTAAGAGCACAAACATTCTGAACTGTGTTCTGGGTCAAATAGACTTTCCAAAGGGTTGAGAAACATGAAACTAAGGAAGGCAGAAAAATAGAGACAATTTTATTTATCCAAGATTGTTGGCACTGTAAATAATTAGTTGGTTAATTTGTTCATCATTTAGATGTGTATGCAATCATTCAATAAACATTTGTTTAACATCCCACAACAAAATTATGAGTGTAATTGCAAACATATACACATCCAAATGTTAAATGTGTGAAACACATTTATAGCTATTACTTATTATGATTATTCAGTGTCTGATTGTCTGGCAAATGATTCACATATGCTACCCAATATATACAAGCATATATCATCTCATTTAAGTATTACAAATCCTTTCATATTAGGTTTTATTGTTCAATTCTTATAGGTGAGAAAATTATCAATTTATACAAGTCCTTTGGTAAGCCAATATTTAAATGTAGTGTTTCATCAGCTTTTTCATTGTTGTGATTAAAAGACCTGACAAGAGCAATGATAAGGAGGAAAAGTTTATTCCGGGACTCATGGTTTCAAAGGTCTCAGTCCATAGACAACCAACTCCATTCCTCCTGGCCTTAGGTATGGTAGGGCATCATGGTGGAAGGGTGTGCTTGAAGAAAGCAGCTGGGAACAAGGTATCAGGAAGGAGAGAGAGAGAGAGAGAGACTTCCCTCACCATGGACAAAATATATACCCCAAAGGCATACCCCCAATAACTCACCTCCTCCAGTCACACCCTACCTGCCTTCAGGTACCACTCAGTTAATCCCTATCAGAGGACATAGATTAGGTTAAGGCTCTTATAACCTCATCCTTTCACTTCTAAGCTTTCTGGCCTTGTCCTAGAGCATTTTGGGGACTTCTTATATCAGAGCTATAATACCTAGGTTGGTGTAGGAAAAACATCAAATTTTTGTAACAAACAAACCTGCATTCCAATGATATTTTCACCACTTACCAAGCATTTTACATTTGTTGTTATTTCAAGTCTTTCTGCTTTGTAAATGGACATGTTAATGATTTATAGCATTGTCCAACAATATAAGATTCTAGTGAAGATCGGGGAGAAACATGTCATCAGCATCTAATACTTTTTCCCAGTAAATTAAAGCCCTTCTTCTAACAATACCTTTAATATATTGTCAATAAAGCTATATTTTGAATTTCAGCTTCACTTTGATTTATATTTGTTAAATTCAAACACATGACATTTAATGATTTTTCTGGCCACCTATGATTCAATGACACTAAAATAATTTTCGTTTTTTGTTAGCTTGTTTATATATATTTTTGAGGGAGTGGGTACCAGGGATTGAACTCAGGGGCACTTGACCACTGAGCCACATCCCCAGCCCTATTTGTGTTTTATTTAGAGACAGGGTCTCACCACGTTGCTTAGCATCTCACTTTTGCTGAGGCTGGCTTTGAACTCAAGATCCTCCTGCCTCAGGCTCATAAACTGCTGGGATTACAGGCATGTGTCGCAGCACCCAATTTGTTTCCATTTTTTAAAAATTAATTGTTTCATTGGTGCATTATAATTACACATAATATTTGGATTCACTGTGAAGTTCACATAACAAAATTTGGTTGATTTCATTCTCTGGCACTTTCCCTTTCCCTCCACTCCTCCCATCCCCTGGTCCCTTTCCTGTACTTTACCAATATCCCTTCTAATTTTATAAAATGCCCTCCCACATAATTTATTTCCCCTCTAGCTTTCACATACTAGGAAAACATAATCCTTGATCTTTTGAATTTGGCTTATTTCATAATACTCTCAAGTTCCATCCATTTTCCTGCAAATGACATAATTTTGTTCTTATGTTTGAGTAAAACTATTGTAAATATATACTACAGTTTCTTTATCCATTTTAATGGTTGATTATATGATACATTTGAGTTAATCCTGTTTTACTTTACATGTTAAATAGATTATTTAAAGGGAATATTAAAAGCATGGATCTGCTGCATTTATTTTCATGAATAAATTCATTGAGAGTGGTCATTGCATTGTATTTGTAAATGACTACTATGAAAGCTACTTTAATTTATTTAAACATAGTCTGATGTCTGATTTAGTTTAACAACTTCACCTGCAATTTATGAAAATGTACATTTGCTAAGCAAATATATTAAGGAGAGCTAATGTTAAGATAAAATGTACTTCAGTTTTGCATAGTTTCTTTATTATATAAGCAATTTTCATATCATTAGATAGAAGGACTAGAGGGATAGCAATGCCACTAATTATGTAAAATTCAGAAAAATGACTCACATCTCTTTGTTGTTTTAAATCTCAGCTGAGAGAATTATGGTATTGACACAGAATTTCATTTAGTATCAAATTATTCCTCTTTTCCATTTATAATGAACTTTCCTTCAATGATGAAGTGTACATTGTGAAACTCCAATATCAGTTCGTAAATCTCTAGGAACGTTTAGATAACTAAATCAGACCAATTTTTTCCCCTATGCTATAATTCTGAAAGAAAATTAATTTAAAACAGTTTCTTTACTGGCTTGTTCATTTTGAAATTTCCAAAGGAATATCAAAAAGTATTTTAATTTCCAAGGTAGAACATTTTAGTTGAGGTTCAATTAAGTTGGGGATGATTTGAAAATCCTTTCAACATTATGCAACTATTTCTTGTTCATTTATACCATAGCTACTATTTGTTTTGTCTTTTTTTGTATGCTAGGTATTCTTCATATTAAACATTATTTATTTTTACAACAAACCAGGGGAAATTGATGTTGTTAACCCTTTTTTACAAATTAAGGAAAGCGAGGGCTATGGAAGTGAAAGAAATGTGTATGTGATGAAGTAGGAGATTTTGCAGAATTAAAAGTTCATGCTTTCAGGCATTGCATCATTCAGTTTAATTCATCATTGATCCATATTTTTAAGATTAAAACTAAAAATATTCTTCTACCATAGGACAATTTTCAGTGTAGTTGAGAAGCTAATATTGACACCCATGTCATACATCATGGTTAACTTTGGCGGGGGTACCAGGAATTAAACTCAGAGATACTTTGCCACTGAGCCATATCCCCAACCCTATTTTGTATTTTATTTAGAGACAGGGTCTAAATAAAGCTTAGCACCTCGCTGAAGCTGGCTTTGAACTGGTGATCCTCCTGTCTCAGCCTTCCAAGGTGCTGGGATTACAGGCGTGTAATCACCACTGATGATCCACCATTCCCAGTCATGGTTATAATTAATAAGTGACCCTTATTATCTATGCGTCTTGATTTACTTACTGGCAAAATAGATTTAAATATTTCTCTTGCTTCGTGAATGGATTTAACAAGAATATTTTTAAGGTTTAAGACATACTAAAATATTAGTTACTAATTATTAATTCAGTAAGGACCTCTTAGTGTCAGTCACTATGTTAGCAATAGTATTAATCTTAAAAACAACCTTAGAAGGTAAGTATTATCATAATAACTTTTACAGATGAAACAACAGCTTTTAAAAGATGTTAAGAAATATATTCAAAGTAGAAAAATAAATGGAGCTGGTAATAAAAAAGACACGTATGTCTTGCCCAGACCCCTATATGTTTTCCTGAAGCTTCTCTGAGGCCAGACCAAATGTTTGAATCCATGTCAGCCTTAGCATCTTCTGTGTGCTTAGTGATTTATTGAACTTCTCAAAGCCTCAGTTTCCTTAGCCTTGTCTGAATCCGTCTGAATCTGTGGCTATTTTGTTGTAAATTACCTGTCAAATATAATGTTTAAATTGCTTTTCTTCCACTGGTAACAGGAAGCATAATAGATTGGAGCTGCAAGATATTGAAGATAGAGAGGTTAATTAAAAGACTTGAAGTTATGCAAATGTGAGGTGATCGGGATCAGTAGTAGGAAATGACAAGAGGAATATGAAAGAAGAAAGGAATAATAAATACTCTTGAGAAAAAGATATAACAAAAATCAATAATGTAAGAATTTATTTAAAGGATAGAAGATAGTAAAATGTTTAAGCTCATTCCAAGGTCATTTTAGCTTAATGGTGGCAGGTTGGAAAAGTGTTAGGATGAAAAGAAAGCCTGGTTTTCATATATGAAGTGCACAGTTTCTATCTTCAGGGAACTCACAAGTTTTGAGGGAAGACATGTAAATGGGCAATTAAGTAGAATGTGCTAATGCTTTTGTCATAGAAATATTGATAAAGACACTGCTGTGTACCCGGAACCTCAGCTCAGAAACACTCTCATTACCACTGTCACTGGGTCAGCATGCCACGGGAGTTGTGAGCCCCACACTTCTGTTTACAGATCAATGTACACTCCAACTGCAAGGTCGATCAGCTTCTTTGGAGTTTGTAACAGCAATGCAGAAGGCATAGGTCAGGCAATTAGACTGTGTGGTTATGTAACCCTGTGTCTGAGGCCGCCATATTGGACCAGAGTTGAGAGAGATTTGATCTCCTCTGAAGGAAGGACGGAGGCAGAAGGAAGTAAACCCACAGAGAAAATCAGAGACAAGACAGAACTTGACTTGGTTGGAGAGTGGGAGGCAGAGAGAGAATGAAGGAATGGAGAATCCTCAGTTCCTTGAAGCTCTTTTGTTTTTTTCTGGTCTCCTGTCAACTCCATTAATCTCTTCCCTTAATTTCCTTGTGATGAGTCTGTAGCTGTCAAAACACTTTTCCCAATTTTGCTTAAGCTATATTGAATGGTTTTCTCTTTTTTTTCAACTGGATACCTCACATCAAGATAGTCATAGAGGAAAAGTGCTGTGAGAAACACTGAAAAGAGAAGCCTGACTTAATATAGATCAGGAAAGGCTATCTATATAACGTAATCTGATGTGAATTTTGAATGAGGAGTAACCATTTGACAACTTTTTTCCTATCTATCTGTGATTCCCAGAATATTGCTTCTAGAAAACTGAAGAACTGAATTGTATTCAGCAGCACTTTATAAAAAATTACTTTGTTTTTTTCCCAGTTCCTTACTCCTATCAGAACATCACCATAATAAGGCTGAATTTAATTTGATAACAGTTCTGTGTCAGGTAGAATCATTTTTATTATTAATGTGAATTCCCCTGGAAAGGTTACACAAGTAGATAATACAAGTGGTTTTCCTGTCCTGGCATGATCTGGACCACCAGCATCTGACTTGGACCTCTGGAGGCCAAAGGAAAGTCCATGGGATGTGCTGTAAATGCTGTAATCTTGGGTGGCTGCTTGTCTTCCTGTAAGAGTTGTCCTGAAGTAATAAAGTGTTTAGTGATGTATGGATGTGTGCCCTTCCTACTAACTCATAGGCCAAGCATTATACCTTCACACAGTGCACAACTCTCACCCCTGCTCCATGAACCATATGTGTTGGAATTTTACAGAATGGGCAGAAAGGCTCAGCCAATGTCACAAAATTAATCTTATGGGAAAAGTTGATACATAAGCCACACAAAGAAAAACACCAAAGTAATCGAGTTGGGCCAGTCAGAAAATGTACATCAACATTAGATATTTCTTTTGCCTCTTTTATTCACATTATTGGGGAAAAAGTGAGGTGTAGCCTGTGAAGGACCTCCAATGAGTTGGACAATTCTTGGCTATAATTTGTTTCTCTGATTGGAAACATATTCATCTGTTGTTTCCATATGTATATCCCTGTTGCACGTGACAACCTCAATTTCTTCAAGTGACAGACATCTTGTTTTGTTGTGCTTCCACTCTACTGCACTGCACATGTATTTCACTTTTTATGAACCAAAGGCTCATAAAAATTCTGCATTGAGCAAATCTATTGATGCCATTTTTTTCTAATAGCTTAGGTGATTGTTAGCATAGTTTAACAATATTTTTTAATTAAAGAATGTAATTTTTTCAGATATGACACTATTATACAACACTTAGTAGATTACAGTATATTGTAAATATAAACAAAACGATGTGCACTGAGAAATCAAAATATTTATGTGACTTGCTTTATTGTACTATTTGCTTTATTTTGATGCTTTGGAGCAACAATATCTCTGAGCTAGGCTTGTGTTATTCAATGCATATCTCACAGAGGTTAAAATGCCTTTTCTACTTAGGAACACTTGATTAAGTCTTACTGTATTTACTTAAGTTCATTTCCCTGGGATAACGATTACCTTGAGATTGAACAATTTTTTATATTCCTTTTATGTACTAGTAGATCAAAGGACAGGGAATGGAGAGGTCAATGATTTATAGCACAGATTTTGTTTTAACATTCTAATTTCAAATTAAACATATTTGTAATGTGTATTTCTCCAATTATTCTCCTAAGCTACATTATCAACATCACTTTCTCTTTTCATAAAAACAAAGAGAATAAATGGACTTCTGATAAATTAATTTTTCTGTTGTTCTGTTTTCCTGCACTCATCTAATTAAATCTCAATCTCTTTTTTCTTTTAATTTGCAGAATTTCTTCCATCTTTTTGTAGTTTTACTTTAACAGCACTAGTATTTCTTCTTTGAGAGGCATAAATAAAAAAACTTCACTCTTGTAGAGTCCAAAAAATATTTAAGAGGTCTATGAGTGAATTATCTAAAAGGGAGATCCAGTTAGGGAATTTATTGAGTATATAATCATGATAAGTCAAAATGTAGCTTTATAAATGAGGATGGATATTAGCTTTTCTACATGTGTTATTTCATATGTGAATGATATTATGATTTCCACACTTTGGGAGCTTTAACATAACTAAAATGGGAATCATACGTTTCTTTTCTCTGATTCCTAAAACTCTTAGTCATTTCTTTTATTACAACATATCCAGTCAAGAGATATGGCAGTGATGCCCTTAATATTTACTGACACTAACCTCCCTTATTGACTTCATTTTTGTAAAGTACATCCAAGAGTCAAATCATCTATTTAAAGTGATAGAACAAGTTTGTATACAAAGCTCTGACCACTCCAGAGCTCAAATTTTCAGATTTCTACGTAGTGTCCTTTCTCCTGGATCATGCCAATCCCTTCTTCACAGTAAAGACAATGGTCCAAAGCCTACAGACCATAAATAAGGGCTTCATTATTAAAAGATTTATGACACACATCTATTTTATATTTTTGTTTTGTTTCATTATGTATTTCATATGCATAAAGACTTGCACATAATGTGAGTATACACTTTAAAATATAAAACACTACCCAGCTTAAGGAATAACATGTCTCCACTATATTTAAGTCTCTAGCCTTTATATGTCTCTATTCTGATCTACTGCATATATAAACACATTCTTAAATTGTGTTGTACTTTTTCTTGCTTTTAAGAAATGTGGGGGTTTTTTCTTACATATCCTCTGATGACATATTATTTAGTTTTATTTGTTATTTTAAATTTTTATGAATGAATTTATACTGTATATATCACATTTGAGATTATTTTCTCTATTCACAAATTATATTTTGTGAATTTATTAACATTGGTATGAGTTCTTGAAATCATTCCACTTCACTGCTGTACTGTATTCAGTTGTAACAAAAAACATAATTTATTTAGCTCATTCTATGGGTATCAATTTGAGTATTTTCAATTATGTTCTTATGAATATGGTTTCTGTAAACACTTATATATGTCTCTTTTATATGTGTAAGAAATTTTCTAGTATACATACTTGTGGATAAATTTTCTGTGACATAGGTCACTCACTCAAAATGGTAGCAGCATTTCCATAGCTTTGTATTTCTAAAAACTTCTGATGCAATTCTATATTTGAAATATTTACTTATCTGTTAATTGTGAATGGATGCAGGTTTCATATGTATTGTTGAGAAAAGATGAATGTGTTTGCATTTGTATGCAATATCTACCTTTGTCCATTTTTCTATTGTCTTATTCACTGATTTGTGTTTGTGTGTGTGTGTGTGAGAGAGAGAGAGAGAGAGACAGAGAGACAGAGAGACAGAGAGACAGAGAGCACTCTTAGTCCAGACTGAGAAGCAACATTGTAAATACTGATATCCCAGATCAGGTCCATATTTTTGGAAAGCACAACAAAAAGCTCTGAAAATGGAAATCAATGATACTTTTTTTATTTTAAAACATTATTTCATTTGTGAAATAATATCCTAACTTCCACACTATGAAATATATATACATATATATATATATATACAAAAAAATTTCTAGACTTCTAAAATTAATCATGAGTATGTAGCTTTCTTTGATCAAATGATCACAAGGAGAAATAATTGTGCTACTTAACAGAGGAAGTTTAAAGAAATAGTAGATGGTATGCTACCTTCATTTTTCCTGCTAAAGTGGTGATGATTAAATATGTCAAGGTCAAACTCTTTATGTTTAGATCACTGAATGATTAAAGTGAGCAGTCCCCCAGCTAACTCAAACTGATTATGTAATGTCAGTAAGAAATAACTTTTAGCTTTGTTAAACCAATGGGATTTTAGAATTGATTGACTTATGTTCTAAATCATACTTGTTTGAGACTTTATAAATTCTGCTTCATTAAAATTAGTAATTTTGCTTTTTGAAAGAAATAATTGCAAAATAAAAGCCATACATTATTTGAAAATATTGACTGCATGTATGGCAGAAAAAAGAACTGTATCCAAGACATATAAGGAAATCTTACAAATAGTGAGATGAACAAATAACTTTTTAAATGATAAGAATTTGAGCAGATGCTTTATAACAAACAAATGGTCAATAGCTCAATAAAATATTTACAATAACATTAGTAATTATAAAATGCTAATAAAATTAAAATAAGATAACCCCAAGACACACATTAGAATATCTAAAATTAAAGAATAAAGTGGCCATGCCAGGTGTTGCCAACGATGTAAAGCAACTGGAACTTGCATGATAGGGATGTGACTGCTGGTAGGGATGTGAAATTGTACTAACAATTTAGAAGACATTTTAGATGTTTCTTAAAAAGTTAACAAGTTAATTATGCACCCTGCAAAAAACCATATGACCAGCAGTTCTTCTTCTCATTATATGCCCAATATAAATGAAGATATATGTATGCAAATGCTTGTGCTTAAATGCTCATAGCAGCTTTTTATTTGAAGTAATTCCAAACTGGAAACAGCCCAAATATCATCAACATGTCAATAGTTAAAAACATACTGTGCTTTATGCAATGAAGAGTTCTAAAGAATATAAAATATACTATGCAATGAAGAGTTCTAAGGAATATAAAGAAAAGAACTGATGATACATACAACAACATAAAATAAATTTAAAATTAATTATTATACTTAGTGAAAGAAGCCAGGAAAGTGAAGAATTTATTTTGTGTATTTTCACTCACAAAAATTTCAGAAAGTTGTACATTACTGTAAGTTAAAGTGATTGTATTAGTCTGCTTCCTGTCACTGTAAGGAGACACCTAAGATAATGTACTTATAAAAGAAAAAGCTTATTTAGACTCACAGTTTTAAAGTTTCCAATCCATGATCCATTGGTCTTATTGCTTCAGATCTATGGTGAGGAAGTGCATCATGGAGGGAGCAGGAGGTAGAGCAATTGTTCACCTTGTAACCAGAAAGCAAAAGATAGAGGAAGGGGTTGGGATCCTGCATTGCCTTCAAATGTATGCCCCTAGTGACCCACCAGAAATCATCTGACTAGACCCACCTTCTCAAGTTCCATACTTTCTATTAGCATCACACTCAGGACCAAATCTTTCACACATTGGCTTGTGAAGACATCGGGGATCCAAACTACACCTGTGACACGAAGTAGATCAAAATTTTCTTTCGAGGGCTGATAATTACTGAGAAGCATTTTTTAGGATGTTATTTAATTCAGAGTTGTACATATTTATCAAAAATTAAATTTCAATGTTCAACATTTCTAGCAATTAGAGAAATGCAAATTAAAACTGCACTGAGATTTCATCTTACTCTAGTCAAAATGATAATTATCAAGAATATGAGCAACAATAAATGTTGGCGAGCATGTGGGGGAAAGAAGTACACTCAT
This sequence comes from Geosciurus inauris, assembly GCA_004024805.1. NCBI lineage: Eukaryota > Metazoa > Chordata > Mammalia > Rodentia > Sciuridae > Geosciurus > Geosciurus inauris. Next base: position 37,954 of record PVHX01000348.1, on the reverse strand, counting down.
AAATTGCTGGTGGTACTGCAAATTGGTACAACCATTCTGGAAAACAGTATGGAGATTCCTCAGAAAACTTGGAATAGAACCACCATTTGACCCAGTTTTCCCACTCCTCAGTATATACCCAAAGTATTTAAAATCAGCATACTACAGTGACACAGCCACATCAGTGTTTATAGCAGATCAACTCACATTAGCTAGACTATGGAACCAACCTAGGTGCCCTTCAACAGAGGAATGGAGAAAGAAAATATGGTATATATGCACAATGAAATATTACTCAGCCATGAAGAAGAACGAAATTATTGCATTTGCTGGTAAGTGGATGCAACTGAAGATTATCATGCTAATGAAAAGCCAATCCCAAAAAAACAAAGGCCAAATGTTCTCTCTGATATGTGGATGCTAACACACAGTAAAGGCAAGGAGAGGGAAAAATACAAGTTCACTGGATTAGACAGAAAGGGATTTAGGGAAGGGAGGGAGAACAGAACAGAAAAAAACAGTAGAATGAATTAGACATAACATTTCTGTTTTTATATGAGTATATGATCAGTGTAACTCCACATCATGTACAACCACAAAAATGGGAAGTTATACTTCAAGTATATATGATATATTAAAACATATTCTACTGTCAAGTATAACTGAAAAGAACAAATAAAACATTTAAAAAATAATTTTTACACTTTAAATACATTCAAGCTATTATACTTCATTTTGATCTAAAGTCACACAAATAATATTTAAAAAGCTTTATAAAGTTTGCTGAAAAACTCTTTGGTTATGCTGTTTCAAATTTTTTCAAACTTTCAATGAATTTTGAGTAGATGAGTAGTATTAATGATACTAACTCTTTTCATTATTATGTATTGTACTTCTCTTCATTTCTTTGCTTTTACAATGCCTTTTAGACTTACCATAACTTTCTAACAAATTTATTGCACACATTTTGTTACAATTTTCCTATACACAGTATTTTCCTATAATAAAATATTCATTTTATTTTAATTGTATTTTCTACACATTCATTAATGAAATATATGGATACAGTTAGAGTTTTATATTTTAGCCTTGCAGCAGTTCACTTAGGTAAAATTTATTGTAACTTTTTCTGTTTTTAATTTGTTTGGGCTTTTCTAAATAAAAATCTCATCAGAAAATAATAAGTTTCTATTCTGCTTGTTTATTTTCATAGGTTTCTCTTTCCCTTTTTGGACTGTACAGGCCGGGTCCTCTAGTATGCTGTTGATGGATAGGTTGCTAGAAGGTATCATTGTTAAGTTTAGTATGTGAACATTGAACATGGCTAGTGTAGCTTTTTGATAATAACTTAAAATTTAAGAAAGTTCTGTTATAATTGGTACAGACTTTAACTTTTTTATCTTATTTTTTGTTCTTTTTAAAATTTTGTTCTTTTTAGATATATATGATAGTAGAGTGTATTTTGGCATATTATACATGCATAGAGTATAACTTATTCCAATTAGGATCCCACTCTTTTGGTTGTACATGATATGGAGTTTTACTGGTTGTGTATTCATATATGAACATAGAAAAGCTATGTTCAATTCATTCTGTCTTTCCTATTCCCATCCTCTCTCCCTTTCTTTCATTCCCTTTTGTCTAATCCAGTGAACTTCTATCTCCCTCCCCTTTTTGCATGTTAGCATCTGCATATCAGAGAGAATATCCAGCTTTTGGTTTTTTGGGATTGGTTTATTTCACTTAGATAAGCTTATGAAGTAATTTAATCTTATTTAAAATTACATTCAGATCCAATTTCTCTTTTTAAAATTAGGTAATTGAACTAATATATTTTAGTTTTTACAGAAACTTGCATTCTTCTAATAGTCATGATGATTTTAATATTTTATATTTTTAATATACTACTGGACACATGTGTATATACATATAGATACAAGCTATAAGATATGCATTTTATATATGCATATATTTATATGTTTATACTTATATATACACAAACATAAACAATAACTTTGATCTTAAGTTTTCCCTAAAGTCTACATGGTAAAGACTTGATTCTCAGTGTGGTGCTATTGGGAGGTGGTGTAGACTTTACAGATGTAGATGTAGATGGAATTTGGGCAATTGGTGTGTGCCCATAAAGAGGATAGTGGGAGTCTGGTATCATCCTCTTTCTCTCAGTTTCTGGCCATGAAGTGAGCAAATTTACTCTGCAACACACTCCTGCTATGAAATGCTGCTCTGTCATAGGCCCTCCAAAAATGTGGCCAACTGGTCAGGAACTGAAATCTCCAAAACTGTGAGCTGAAATAAACTTCTCATTATAAGCTGATTGAACTCATATTTTTTGTGTGTGGTGATGGAAAGTGAAATACATACATATAAATATATATGACACTGTACATATTATATAAAATATTGAGTTTTTAATATACAGTCATGAGTATGAATGGCTTATAATTAATTTTTTATATACTATCTTACTTAACTTTTAAATTAAAGAAATATATACTTACTACATGAATTGAAAAGAATTTCTCCTTTTACTCATTAAAAAAATTGTCAGACTACACAAAGTATGTAATTAGATAGGAAAAGCAAAGAAAGATAAGAAAATAATTGCAAATCATATATCTGATAATACAGAACATATAAGTAAACTCAACAATGTAATCAAACAATGCTTTTCAAAAATAGGCAAATGATTTAAATATATGTGTATCCAAATAATACATACAAATGACCAATAGGCCTGTGAAAATGTCTTTAATAATTTTGTATATTCTTTCATTTATTCTAAGTGTGTTTGAAAATCTGTTTTCTTTCTTTCATGTCAATTATTAGATTAAGAATAGAGTCTGTAAATATGAAATATATTTTATTGCAAGTAAGCTATTATCAAACTTTCAGATTTTGATTTCTCTAAAGTGTTTTTTCACATTAAATCTTGAAGTTTATTTCACTGCATATAGAATTGTGAATTAATGCATTCCTGTAGATTGAATTAATACTATTCTGCTGGTTTCTAGTTCCAAAGCTGCTGCTGATGTTTCTTATCAACTTACTCATAAATCTTAACTTTTATTATTTCCTCCAGTTGCTCTCAATGTATTTTAGTTCTTTGATATGTTTTGCCAAGCTTAGCATAAATTGGACATCTAATGTTTGAAGATCAGTGGATGTTATTGGTTTCAGAAATGCTAGGTATTTCTCTTCCTTTCCTTTTATTTTCTAGTCTCTAAGTTAAAATATAAATTTTGGGAATTGAATTCATTTGTCATAATTAAACTATCAGGTGTCATGTTTCTAATTGTATGGTTTAATGTTATTTAGCTTATAATTCCAACAGGTAGTCTTTAAGTTTGTAACTGATAATTTTTTGTTAACCTTCAACTGTAATAGTTTCTATATTGTGGTGTTAAATGCTTTTTATTTGCTCTTTTTTGTCTAAAGCAGACCTGTGTTCACAGAGAAATATTTTAGACAACATGTGTCTTTGTTTCTGTTAGGTGTTGAGGCTTCAGCAAAGTGAGTCCAAGGGGTATTTTGAGTCACATTTGTTCCATGAATTCTAGCCCTATAAATCTGAAAATATCAGCTTATAATTTTAAAAACAATCAGGGGAATTTTATATTAATTTCCCATGAAGAATAAGAAAAATGTCTTTCTGTAGATTTATATATATGCATGTTTTCTAGTTCACACACTAGGGGCAACACTGGTGGTAGTCTTCAGTTTATTAAAGGATTCCAATTCTGAATTCCCACCCTCCTGAGGAGATTCAATCTCTAAATTCTAGGTCCTACAGCACCAGGGCTCCTAGCCTTATCCAGAAAAGACAAAACCCACAATCTTTTACCCAGACAAAATAATGCCCTGTCTTCTGTAGTTTCCTTTACTTTAGCAATATCTCAGATATATTTTAAAAAGAGTTTTCTTTGTGTATCATAAAATTAAATGCAGTTTTTCTATCAGAAGTTGTATCTCTCCTTATCTATCATAATTCTGGAAATAGGAGCCATAAGAAAATACATTAGTCAGTTCAGGCTCTCATAAAAAAACACCAGAGACTAGGTGGTGTATGCAACATTAATTTATTTTCTCAGAGTTCTGGAGGCTGGAAGTCCAAGATCAAGGTGTTGGAAAGGCTGGTTCAACCCGAGGCCCCTTTCCTAGCTTTTAGGAGGCTGCCACCTATTCCATAAATTCTGTGTTATTTTTATTTTTATTAGCTATGTCTATTTCAAAATTAAGCAGTTATATATCTTTATGTTCTCCGTTTCATTATACATAAAGCTGTTAATAAATATGGAAAAATGAACATGTTTTAAAATATTTACTTTATGATATAAACAAAAAGATGTAATTTTGAAATTAAACATATTGGTATTCTTTGTTTATATTACTTAAAGGAGTTTTAAATGGTTTTTAATTGGTACATTATAATTATATGTAGTAAAGTAATTCACTGGGATAGATTCATATATGTATATGATATAATTTGATTAATCTCATTCTCTAGTACTTCCCCGATTCCCTTCCTCTATTCTACTGGTTTCCCTCTAGTATTTTTGTCTTTAATTAGTGCTATATAATTATAAATAAAAATGTGATTTGTTGTCCTATAGGAGCAGCATACATTTCTCCTCTCTCCCTCTCCATTCCCTTCCTTCACACTGTTGATCTCCCTTCTGTTTTCCTAAAGTTCTTTTTATCCCTCCCCCCTTTATTTTCCTCACTGGCTTCTATGCATGAAAGAAAACATCCAACCCTTCACTTGTCTGAGTCAGGCTTATTTCCCATGGGCTGGGGATGGAACTCAGTGGTAGAGAACTTGCCTAGCATGCACGAGGTCTTGGGCTTGATCCCCAGCACTGCAGAAAGCAAAAACAAAACAAAACAACAACACAAACAGTACATAAAGGGGTTTTCTTGACGTTTGCTGCATTGACATCCCTGCCACTAGGTGATAGTGACAGTGCATCCTTCAATCTCACATGAGATTTATCACTCCAATTCTAACAAGAGATTCAGAAATAATTATCTGAATGGAGTTACTTTCATAATCTATGAACTGCAAGTTATTTTTAAATAGAGACTTCATCAATTCAGAGAACTTTCCCCATAATCATTAACCAAATTTGAGTCATAAAACACTTTTCTAAATCCTGAATCACTTGAAGGAAGAGTTTAGAATTGGTGACATAAAAGAATCTTTGAGAAAAAGGAAAGACTTTTGAAGTTTACTCTGAATATATTATGGTCACAATCCTTTGGCTTGTAGCTTTGCTAAGCAAGTAACTTCATTTGTCTTTACTTTTGAATAATTTGCTTCTTTTTTTACTCTCATCCTGATCCATTTTCAGGCTCGATGGGACAAATACATTTTTGTAGGAGTAAATAATTTTATCTCCTTTATATCATTCAAAACATTTGTTTCTCTTTCCACATCTCCTCTTGGAAAACTTTATACTAAGTATTCCTTCCCATTAGCAATCTGATTTCCAAAGATGCTAAGAATCAACTAATATATGAATAGGTATATTTCATAGTTGGTTTGTATAAGATTTAGTTTTCAAGTTTGGATTTGATTTGTAAGAAAAGTTTTCAGAAACCTGGCCAGGTACTACCTACAGTCATTTATTTTCCACGTTCCAGTCTATGGCCATGGAAAGATTATTTACAATAGGTAATTTTTGTTATATTAATTTAACTGAACATTTCACCTGCAATGTTATTGTAATAATTAATGGCTGATATACAAAGCACATTGCAGTAAATTTGCCTGCATTTTTTATTCAATTTATTCATGTTATTTAATTTTTTCATGAGTTTAGTTTTGTTCCTTCTTATATCCTCAGTGATTAAAAGAGTTGCTGGCAGTTGGTGTGCATGCATTATATATTTTTTAAGTAAAAGAATAAACTATAAGTATTTTAAACAAATAATAATATTCTTTTTCTTTTTAAGGCTGGCATCAAGGCTCAACCCCCTCTCAAAGTCTTCTAAGGAGTCTTAGCCCACCCATGATTTAGCATGTTGTTGTAGACTGTGTTTGTTTTGCTTATAAGTCATTTCTACTCCTTAAGGATAATTCACTTCTTTGGGTTCAGGGAATGACTATTATATATTTGATATGTTGTATATGGAACTTAACCAAGAAATGGGTGTATGATAGATCCCCTAAGTACATTACTAAACCTTGGCCCTGGAATGAGATTTAGGGGTCATTATATTAAACATCCACCCAGTGAAAGCACATCACATGAATTTGAGTCTTTTTTACTTCCAGTCTCAGGCTATAGCTGTTTAAATAAAGCAATAACTTACATTTATCCTCTTAATCAGAACTGAGTTCCGCATTCACATGTTCAGCGAAGGTCGGGCAAGGTTAGTCTCCAGTGACATTGATAGATCACTTGGAGGATGTTTGGACAGTACATGCATTAATCTGACTTCTGACAGAATATATTGCCTCTCATGTCTAATCCCAATGAGTGGAATGAGGTAATCACAAAAGCATTTGAAAGCTGAAAAGTACCATATCACATATTTATTTCAAAATTACATGCATTGTGTAAACCAGTATTTTATTTTTTTCCCTCTTCATCAAATATCAAATGAAAAAAAGCAATAGAGACATAGCACACCAATGCCATTTTTGTGGTTTAACTCTATTGTGGAGCACTTTTTTACATGCTTGTCTCAACTGTGTACTTATAAGCTATAAGTATTTTAAGACAGTGTCCTCCTCATTTCCTCAGTTAAGCAGCATCAAATGAATAAGTTGATCTCATTATTACTGAGATTTCTTCGTATCCCACAAATGATGCTGTAGTGGTCATTCTCAGACATGTGCAGATCAGCAAAATTTTAATTTGCCTAAATCACACATTCCAAGCAAGGCCAAACAAGAGAACACTCTGCCTTCTTATTTCAGTTCTCATACTTCAAATAAGAGCTATTTTTACTTGTTTTATCTTTTTTTTTTTTTTTTTTTTGCAGCACACTTGGTACCATATTTTTCACATACTTTGTGTTTTTTGTTACCGATTTTACTGTTTTAAATTGCCTCCAAACCTAGAGCTGAATGACTGTCCAGTGTCATTAAGGACAAGAAGACTGAGATACACCTCATGAAGAAAATATATGTGTTAAACCTTATCCAGGCTTGAGCCATAGTGCTATGGGCAGTGAATTGTTACTTAATCGCAGTATACATTAAATAAAGTGACTTAAGAAGAAACAGATATAAAACAAGGTTATGTATTGATCAGTTGGATGAAAACGTATTTGACCAGTGCCTCATAGGAACCTAACCCTGTGTTTCCCCGAAGAGCAATGCTTCAGTATTCATTAAGTTATTGTTTGCAGAGACTTTATAGGGAATAACTACTGCAAAAAACAAAAATTGACTGTATGTACTTTTGTTCCACCTAACAAATGTAGTAGACATAGCTGGTTGTTTAATCCAATACCCAGTTCAATTTTCTTCCTTCCTAACAAAACTAATTTGTACACGATCCTGAACCCAAGAACCCATTCTCTCAATGACCTACACGTTTCTGGTATGCACATAATCTAGCCGTAGTCAATGTGCTATTGCTGGAAATTCAATGTAAGTGATAATTTCTGGAGTGGTCTCTCTATTCTTTGACCCTTTCCATTTTTAATTTCTGGTTAGCATGAAGCAGAAACCTGGTGGTGTGTCAGTCATCCTGCCAACAAAAAGCAGCAAGCAAGATGGCAGGCAATGTTGGAGCAGAATATGCAGATCTCTGTAGCTCAGTCATTGTCTTCACGTTGATTGTTTTTCATAAAAGGTCTATGTACCAAAAATAGCTGTTTTTACAGATCCATTATTAGTACATTATTAGTATATTTGCCTTTCCTTGTATTTCCAGACTACTTTTGCTTTGCTGGGATAGTTTTTAAAATCCTTTTTCCTATGGGTCTTCAAATATAAAAAGATTCTATGTGAAGGTTGACACTGCTTCCCTCCTAGATTGCCACCAGCCCTTGATCTTTGGACAAATTGTTTTTCATTACCCTGGGAAATCTCCTGACATTTCAGGCTGTTTTAGAATACCATTCCATTATGTCACCTTCAGGGCTAACACTACACGTACATTTATCCTAATCTCTGGGAACATGGACTGAACATTCAATATTTCTCTTTATAAGTGCAAGGTATTTTAGGAAAAACAACACTTTCCCTGTAAGCAAAGGTAAGAAAGGACAATTCGTGTTTCTTGATTACTTAATGTCATGTATCAGATTTGTAGACATACTAAGACATTTAATCTTCATGCACACATGCACAGAAAACAAACATTTTGTGAGTTAGGAATTATCTTGTTTTTTTTTTTTTCCAATAAAGATTCTAAATTAAGAAAATAGAAAACAAAAAAAGAAAAGTTTTAAGAATTTATATTACTTAAGGTTATATAACAAATCTCTTAGAAATGTGATTATTTCTTGTTATAGCTTCTTTAGTTCAAGCACTCAGAAGTGACTGAGCTATACCATTCCAGAGTGAAGTTGTAGATAGATGTCCTCAGGGGCCTCAGTCATCTGAGATCTAACTGGGCCTGATAGAGACGTTTTTTTAGAGGGCTCACTCACATGGCAATGAGTAATCCATGAGTTGAGTGAAATTTGTATTATGTTCAGGCCTGAAAAATCTCACATTATTACATTCATTGATTTCACATGAGCATGAACACAAAGAATAAATGATCACCAGAGTTCCTGTAGACTGATCATCATAGAACACTAAAAGTTGGAAGAATCTTAATTTACACAAAATTCCAAGATAAATTTTCCATGCATATTCCTTCACATAAAGTCATCTCAAGATGTTTAGGCACTTAGTCATGTTTTTGTACTCAAGCAATTCATCCCTAATATTTAGCTATATTCACACTAACTTTCTTAGGTCATAGCTAATCTTAAACCTAAGAATTTTAGGTTTAATTGCTTTAGTTCAATATTTATCATTTGTGACAATAACATATAATAAAACACATTTGAATTTCTTTAGCAACTTAAAATTTCAAATCAGAATTAGAAAAAAAAAAAGTTGTCTTGCTGATTCTGGTAGGTTTATATCTTTACTCCTCCAGACAGGGAGGGACATCGTCTCCTGTTCACCTGCATTGGAATTTTGTTACACGGTGGTACAATAGACTTAAATCAAGAGAAATTCAGAACAAATAAATTTTATCTCTTTAGATTATTGCTGGCAGGAAGTAATCTTTATACTAATTGGAAATCACATTGTGATTAGGATGATGTGAATAAAACTAATAGTGGTGATAAGTAATAAACATTGAAACTGCTACCACAGTCATCATAAAATGAGAGTTTAAAGTGTACAAGCCCCTGTACTAAGAACATTGCATGTTTCACTCTTTTATCATCATAAAAATATATCCACAAATTTAGTCTTATTCTCCATTATATAGATTAAGCTTTGAAGTATTAAGTAATCCAGCCAGTGTTAGATAGTTGAAGTACAAAGCCCAAGATTTCAAAAGCCTGAACCATTCTATTACATGTAAATGTTTCTCTAATCTCTTGTTTCATGCTCTTATGGTTAGTGTAATTTTCCAAAGTACTTAACTCATTTTTCTTCATCAGATAACCAAACTAGTACTTTGTTCCTATGGCCTTTCCAAAGTCTGAGATATTCCACATAAAAGAATTTTCCAGATGGCTGAAACTTGAAGTGCCCAAAATGAGTTTTAACCATTTTGGATAAAATTCTTTCTCAGACATATTTCATACTTTCCTGCCTCTTGAATGAGTACATGAAACCTTACGTACCTCCTGAGTATATAAACTCATTCATACCTTGGATGAGTTATGTATAACCTTTTCTTGACAAGACAGAGACCAATGTCAACTTCACTCTGGTTCTGGACTTTCATACTTGGATAACTTTACAAGTAATTAAGCCAGGTAGAATTGCTTATCCCAATATCAAGCAGCTCCAGATAATGATTTCTTACATATTTACAGATGGGTTGAAACATACAACAAAAAATTTGTCTTTTTCCTGTTTGAATAACAGTTTCCACATTTTACTTTGCTCAGTTAAATCCTCAGTACCCAAATATTCACATAATATTTTAGAAATACATAGAAGAAAGTAATATTTTTCTGGTTAGAATATTAAAATCTCTTCTACTGGTTGGGTAGGATAGTATATAAACTGATTACTCGTCGTAACGCTTCTCAGAGGTCACTCATAATTTTTCATTATTCTCTTCAACATTTTCAGATGTGATTTAGACTTAAGTAATCATTAAATAATTTGGCTTATATTATAATTCATAATATCACTGTCTACAACACTAAACATAAGGCCGATATAGAACCTATTCTCTTCCCTTAAGGAATGATTAGGTTGCTCTCTAGAACAGGATTATTATGTTTCTTGAACACTTGCCAGGTATCTGCATGCTTGAAACAGTTCTCTGAGTTAACTAGTATTCCCAGTTTGCATGTGAATTAATGGAATGTTCCCAAGGATTCGGATTCCAAATTTGGTCAATACCTGTCTCTCTCTAAAAATCTGTGAGACTGTGAATTAGCTATTATTCCTACAACAAAGATGATGGAGTAGGACATATCCAACACAAACAAAAGAGCACTGAATAGTTTTTATTCTAAAGATGCATCAATTAGGTTGAGTGTGGTGGTGCATGCATGTAATTACAGCAACTTGAGAGGTGAGGCAGGAGTATCATAAGTTTGAAGCCAGCCTCAGCAACTTAGTGAGACCCTGTCTCAAAGTAAAAGCTAAAAAGGGGTCGGATTTTAGCTCAGTGGTAAAGCACCCCTGGGGTTGACCCCATTAATGGGGGAGATGTTTATCAGTTATACAGTACAGTTAACAATTTGGCAACTTTTTGTGGGAGAAAAAAATGGCTCAGTAAATGTGCCAGTGTGTACAGAATCACAGATTTTAAGATACATAAGTGAGAAAAATATATGTGGAATAAAAAGTTTGCAGTATGAGAATATAATTAACATGTGACTACCTGTTAAAAATATACAAAAGGGTAAAACACATTTTCTAATATTCCAGGGAAGGAGAATAAAAGAATAATGACTGCTGAGACTAATATGGGGATGCCATCCAGTAGTGATGTTAAAATAGGACTAGAATTTGATAAAGGAAAATAATAAAATGTTGGAAAGTGAAATGGTTTTGTGTTGTTGTCATTAATCATAGCACAAACTTTCATTATCTTTTTCTCCTAATCTTTGTCCTAAAGGAAAGAATAATGTTGAAGAGTCTCTGGAAAATATTTTTAGATTGCCTTGCTTCTGTTTTCAAACTTCAGTGAATTCCTAAATAAGCTCTTCAGTGCTTCCAGGTTTCTCACAGGCTATGGCAAGGATGTGTGCAATTTGGGCTTGTTTCAAGGAAGCAGTAGAACAGGAGTGCAAAAGTGCGTTTCTCTCCCCAACATGCACTGTCTTGGGACATGCCCAGTGGGGTTTCCACCTTACTGCACAGACAAGAGAAGCTGAAGAATCAGTTAGGGTCAAAGTGCTTGATGTTTCACAAGTGGGATCATTTTGACAAGGTTAGTTAAAGCCTGTAAAAATCTTCAGATACTCTCCACGCAGACTCTGATGTTTAGTTATAGGAAGAAACTTTACAAAAATAGTAAACTTGTCAAGCCAACTGGAACTTATAAGAACAGAATCATCTGAATAATTGATAACTTTTGATCACAGGCTAGTTTCCAGGGCTTCATAACTAGCTCTTTACTCTTCTCTCTGTTGACTTCCAGCATATCAGTCTTTGGTGGGCACTTTTCTCTCTTTTTAGTAGACAGCAGCCAAAGTTTTGGATATGCATATTTGAACATGTGTGAAATCTATACCTTAGGATCTAAAAACAGATTTTCCTATCCTGGAGAGAAGAGATTTAACTATCCATCCGGCAACAGACCAGATGGTGTTTGTTACAACTGGCAGATCAGGAACCACCGATGTAACAAAAAAATTAGAAAGAACAGGAAAACCGCAAATTGGTGTATTCCTTTATAGCTGAGTCATGGTCTAAATACGATTGTGACAAAGGTGTGCATGAAGCAATGTGGCAAATAGTAAGCAAGATTTCTGTGGGGCAAGAAAAGTATGTCAAAGTCAACACATCCTCTTAGAAAGGCCAAAACAATCTGATTCATTTTATGGAAATTTCAAGTCTTTTATTGTGTGTAGGGGGAGAAAGTTAATATTTTAATTTAGAGTCACTTTTAGAGCTACTGCTAGCATAGATAAAAATTTATAGTTTCACAGCTGTAGAGTTTTTAGATTTAATTAGAAGAACCATTCCCTTTATGCAACAACTTTCTCATGGAGGTAGGCTGAGCTGATTTGAATTAATGTGCTTTAAATAATTTTTACTGTGTTTCCTGCTGTGAATAGCTAAGTAGAAGTTTTGTGGTGCATGATTTTAAAGGGAGATTTTTTTCTTCCTGTAACTGAATTGTTTTCCCCCTACTCTTAGCAATAATGATTTGTAAACAAACACTTTTACTAGGAGCAGAGAGGTCACTATGACCTTGGGTGTTAGTTCTAATTTTATTGGGAAAAGTGTGCTCTGTTATTAAAAGACTAAAATATAAATGTCTTAGACGGTTTTACCTTTGCCTTAATAAATATCAAAAAACAATTATAAAAGCAAAATAAGGGGACAATAATAGATGATATGTAGTTATATGCTAAATTTTGAAACAGGACTTGGAATTACTGAAATTATAGCCCAGGGAGATTCAGATGAGGTCAAAGAGTCAAGAAGTTACAAACTCATTTGGAAAGAAGGCCCAACCTAGGTGGAAAGTTGTTCTAATCCTGGAAATTGTACAGGATGCCACAGGGATTGCCTGTGCTTGGGAACAAATTAGATTCCTTGGAGTTCACAAAATCATTGATTTCATACTCACATTTTCAGTATGACATATGGTTAGACAACTGTTTGCTAGTTTCTTTTGGTCAAATATTTTATGTGTAATTTCATGTAAATTTCAACCAAACAGCCTAAGTAATGGGGGTAGGGGGCAGATATTGGTGGTTTGATATTATGGTAAGGGGATAGTTAAGCATCATTTTACTCTATGCCAGCTAATGTACACACATTGATTATAATTTTAAAAATCAGAACTCATATTGTTTGATTGATGTTACCACAATTACATAATTCTAATTTCCTAGATGATTATTTCAAATGCTCTTGCTGCCCTTAAATCATCAAAATCTTTCTCTTCCATCTCAGATGAAGTGTTTGCTATTTCATTAGAAAAGAAGCCTAGTGAAACTTTCATAAGTTTTTACTGTATCCATTCCTGTATGCCCTGGACCAACATTCTCTGTCTTCCCTTCTATTATCATTGTATTAATCTGTGGGTCTCCAGCAAACATGCTGATGTTGTTGTTGATTTATTAGTTTATCAGTTTTTTCCCAGTATGAATTTATATGTATCTACACACATACATACATGTATACACACACACACACAGTACACATCAACATAGCCTTTATGTGTAATGTTATTTGGGGTAGAACTTGAATACTCCACTATAACATTTCACATCTATTTCTGTTCTATTTACCAATGAGCCATAGTAATATATGATTAAATTTGCTTTACTTCGCTTTTATGGCAGTGGTGTTCTTTTTAATGGTCTTTTGTTGTTTACTTATTACATGAACAAATTTGCCATAACTACTTTGTCAACTATCCAAACTTCCTCTACAGACACGCTTGCTTCTGATATTGTCCCTAAAGGCATATGTCCCATCACTCTGACCTTCTCCAGCTAAGCAGATTGCTCTTATTCCTTGTCCATATACTGGCAACTCTGAACTGTGTATTCATGGCTTCCCTACAAATATTTTTCTCTGGTGTCTGAGTTGGTTCTTTAACTTTACATCTCATGTCTCACATGTTCTTCGTTTGCTACTGTTTAAAAAATAGCAGTTCCCCAATAATTTCTATAAAAGGATGCATTCTAGGTAGTTTTTCTTTTTCTTTTACTTGTTGATCTTGCATGTCAAGAGTTACATTTATTAGAAGTTCATACTTAATTGCCTCTGACTCCATCTCCCCATTCCCCAGCCTTGCCAATAGCCTTGGCAATCACAATTCTACTTTTGACTACTCCAGGTATCTCTTAGAGTGGAGTCATAGGATATAAATCATTTTGTGAGACTTCTTTCACATTACATAATGACTTTAAGGTTCATACACATTGTAGCATATGTCGGAATTTCCTTCCTCTTTAAGCTTGAATAATAGTCCATTCAGAAACAGATGCAACATTTTATTCATCCATTCATCCATCTGTAGACATTTGGGTTGTTTCCACCTTTTGGCTACTGTAAAAAGTGTTGCTATCAACATGGGTATACACACATCTGTTTGAATACCTTCTTTCAGATCTTTTGCATATATGCCCAGAAGTGAATTGCTAAATCATATGATGATTTTTGGTTAATTTTTGGAAGGATTTTCAAAGCATTTTTCATAGAGGTTGCATTATTATACTATCCCACCAGCAATGCAAAAAGGTTCCAATATTTCTGTATTATTGGTAGCCCATCCTTCCTTCAGCCCTTCCTTCCTGACATCCTAATGAGTCTGAAAGGTTATCTCATTGTGGATTTGGTTTGTACTTTCCTAATGATTAATGACGATGAACATCTTTTCACATGCTTACTGTCTGTTTGTACATCTTCTTTGGAGAAATAACTATCCAAATCCTTTGTTCAATTTTAAATAAGATTGTTAGTTTTATTTGTTTTTGAGTCATAGGAGTTCTTTATATGTTCTATATATTAATCTTTTATCAGATATATAACCTACAAATATGTTCTTCTCTCTTTGTTTTTTGTTTTTTTTTTTTTTCTGCCAGGGATTGAACTCAGGGGTACTCGACCACAGAGACACATCCTCAACCCTATTTTGTGTTGTATTTAGAGAAAGGGTCTCACTGGTTTGTTTGCTTAGTGCCTCGCCATTGATGAGGCTGGCTTTGAACTTGTGATTCTCCAGTCTCAGCCTCCCAAAGTACTGGGATTACAGGCATGCACCATCATGCCTGGCTTGCAAATATTTTCTTACATTTATTGTGCTGCTATTTCATTGTGCTGATAGTGTCATTAATGCACACAAAAATTAATTTGAATGAAGCCTACATCATCTTTTTTTGCCTATTTTTTGTGTCATATTCAAGAAATTGTTGCTGAATTCAATGTGACAAAAATTGAGGGACATGTTTTCTTATGAATTTTATAGTTTAATCTTGTATTTAAATTGTTTCAATTTGTATCTATTTTTATTTGTTATGTAAAGGGTCCAACTTCTTTCTTTTTTTTTTTTGGTACCAGGGATTGAACTCAGGGGCACTCAACCACTGAGCTACATCCCCAGCCCTATTTTGTGTTTTATGTAGAGACAGGGTCTCACCGAGTTACTTATTGCCTCGCCGTTGCTGAGGCTGGCTTTGAACTAGCAATTCTCCTGTCTTAGCCTCCCTAAGTGCTGGGATTACAGGCTTGCGCCACCGCACTGGGCTCAACTTTATATTTTTGTATGTTGATATCCAGTTTTCCAAGTTCTATTTGTTGAAAAGACTCTTCTTTCTGTTAAAGTATTGACATGTTTGTCCAAAATCATTTGGTCATTTAGGTAATTTAGGTAATTTAGGCTCAATTTAGGTCAATTAGGTCATTTAGGCTTATTTTTTATTTCTCCATATTCTAGTCCATGGGTGAATATATCTATTTTTCTGCTACTACTTCACTGCTTTGATTACCTTAGGTTTTAATAAAAGTTGAAATCATCAAGTGTGAAGCTTCCGAGTTTGTTCTTTTTCACAATTGTTTTCGCATTCAAGGTCCCTTGAGATCACCTTTGAAATTTAGGTTGGATTTTCTCTTTCTGCAAAAATCATCATTTGATCTTTATAGGAATTGCTTTGGGTAATATTGACTTCATAACATGTTTATTTTAAATTAAATTACAATCCATGAGTCCAAGAAATCTTTTTGTTTGTTAATGTCTTTTTTCAGTAATATTTTATAATTTTCAGTACATGTGATTTTTGTCCTTGGTTAAGTTGTTTCTAAATATTTTTAATGCTATTATGAATGAAAATGTTTTTGTAATTTTCTTTTTGAACTGTTCAACATTTATGTATAGAAACGTACATAACATTTGCATGTTGATTTTGTGTCCTGAAATTTACTAAAATCATTTTTATAAAATTTTTGTCCATGTCTGTGTGAAATATTTAGATTTTCTGCATATAAAATCATGCTACTTATGAACAGAAATCATTTTACTATTGCTTTTACAAATCACATGCCTCTTCTTTTTCTTGTCTAATTTCTCAGGATAAATTTCTTCTTAGTAATATGTTGAACAGAAGGAAAAAGAGTGAACATTGAAATTCATCAAATGTTTTTCTGAATCAACTGAAATGACCTTGTATCAACTCCCACACTATTTCATTCTGCTTGTGTGGTATGTTATATTTATCAGTTTTCATAGGATAAACTTTCCTTGAATTCCATCAATGAACCTAATCACTCATAGTACATACTCCTTTAATGTGCCATGGAATATTATTCCAATTTTGCTGATGTTTTTTCAATACTCATAATGATTATTAATCTGATGTTTCCTTTCCTTTTATTATCTTTATCTGGCTTTGAAATCAGAGTCCTATTGATCTCAACAGAATAATAAATAAATATCAAAGTTCTCTCTACTCTTTAATTTTTAGGAGAGTTTGATAAGGATTCATGTCCATTCTTCAAGTGTTTGATAAAATTTACCAAAGAAGCTGTATGATCTTGGGATTTTCTTTTTTTGGAGAGGTTTCATATTATTTGTTCAATCTGATTACTAGTTATAGGTCTAATAATATTTTCAATTTGTTGTAATTTAATCTCGACAGATGGTGTATTTCTATGAATTTTCCATTTCCTTTATGTTATCCCATTTGTTGCCATTCAAATGTTTACAGTGCTGCTTTATAATCTTTTACTTATGTAAATGTTTCTTCTTGATTTCCAATTTCAATTACTTAAATCTTTTGTCTTTTTTCTTGGTCAATCTCATGGAGATTTAAAAATTTTGTTGCTCTTTTCAAAGAACCCCTCCTCAGTTTTATTGTTATTCCTATTGGTTTTCTATTTACTATTTTATTTACACCTATTCTTTATTATTTCTTCCCTTCTGATATTTTTGGGTTTACATTATTCTTTTCCAGTTTCTTAACATGTGAAATTTTATTAATTTGATGCCATTCTTGTCTTATGATATAAGCATTTTCTTCTTGGCATTTCTTTCACTGTGTTCTATAAACTTACGTAGGCTGTTTTTTCATTTCACTTGTCAAGACATTTTCTAGTTTTCCTTAGTATATATTCTTTAATCTTGCTTTATTAAAAATGTACTATTTAATTGCTAAACATTTGAAATTTTTTAAAATTTTTCTTCTGTTATTGATTTCTGTTATCATTCAATTCTAAATGGAAATATACTGTAAACACAATCTTACAAAATGTATTATGAATGCTTTTATGGCCTAATAAAATATTTCCTGGAGAATATTTCTTGTGATCTGAGAAAAATGTATAGAATGCTGTCATTTAATACAGTATGCACTTGATAGTAGTCCACTGGTCTATATAACACACATTTGTCCAAGTCCTGTGTCTTCTTACTGATCTTCTAACTGGTTGTTAAATTAATTACTAAAAGTTGAATATTAAAGGCTTCTACTATTATATATTTTGAATATATGTGTTTGCATATATTTATCTCATCTTAATTTCCCTCCTATTTTCCTTTTCTGTCTTTTAATTTATTTTTTGCTCTTATTTTCAGAGGACTTTATCTTCCAATTATCAAAATCTTATTTCCATTTATCCTACCATATCTCTACTTTCTGAAAATTATTGTTCCTCTATGTTCATATTTATTTTCTTACAGTATAGATTGTTTTTAGTAGCATCACGTCTTTTGTCATCTACTTAAAATATTAATAGTGTGATCTTAATCTTCTTTCTTGGAATGAGTACAAACCACATTTATTTAATTTGTTATTTTCTTTTAAAGTAGAAATATTTTAATCGATATCTATAAAGTTACCTATACAAAGTAAAATAAGTGAAACTGTACATGTTCAGTGTTAGCTTTTAAGCCTAGACTGGTCAGAATCATCATGGGAAAATTTTATTGCTACCTGCAGAGTGTATAACATTGTGTAGTATATAAACTTTTATAGTTTCTTTTACAGCTGCAAAGTGAAAACCTGATAATCAGAAGGTTAAAGCTAAGTGAAGGAAATTGCTGCAGGATTCAGTGTGTGACACACATGCACACTTCATCCACTTAATTTTAATATGGCACCCCATCCTCAGCCACACATGGAATCCCCTGTTTGAACACTCTTTTGAAGAATGGTCCTTCTATATGAAGGATCTGTTAGTAGTAAAAATCTCTTCTAATTTCTCTTACCTTTGCTCATCTCTTTGCCTCACTTCTAGCACTAAGATATGGAGGTGATTCTTGCCTTTTCAAAAGAATATGTCACATTACTCGGGTTATTTCTCAGCTTCATCTTAGAGCTTAAGTTTCTATTTCTTATGTATCTGTTACACGTGTCACAACTCATTCATCTGTTTTTCTGATCAACAGTTATTCCAGAACTGTGATATCTCCTCCAGTTTTCCATGTCTTTATATAGTATTTATAAATTTTTCTTTATTGCTATTTTTTGGTGACTTTGATTATAGGTAAATGTGTTCAACTTGCAATCTGCAATCAAGAACTTGCTTCCAGGTTTTTCATTTGTCCACTCTAAACTGGTTTCCATTCCCACAACCCCATCAAAATTGTTCTCTCTGAGCATACCTAATAACTTCATCTTGCCAAAACTAAGGGCTAATATAATATCCTGTAGAAACAGTAATGTGCCTAACTTATTCCTCATTTTTTAAGTTTCAAGTTTGCTATTTAATTCAAATTTAGATCTTAAGAATGTAACACAAAGGTAAGACTAATTTAATACTATTTAAAAGTTTGAGAATGTTCCCTGAAGATGATTTTTAGAATGAGTCTTGAAGTATGAGAAGCCAATCACAATTAGAATAGGAAAAGAAAGTATTCATGCTTTGACATGAATTGTCAGTTTTATAAATGTGTAGAGGAATTCTAAAAGAGGAAAACTACTATTTATTTAATGCATTAATTTAAAACACTGGAGATATTTAAAATTAAATGTTTTATTTATTTTTCAAGCTTTTGTAAATAGTGTTCAGCTTCTTCTAGTTACATAGTTTAGAATGGGTGTAAAAAACTTTCTCTATGTCTGTGGAAACTGCTATATTCTTCTAAGTCTGAATCAGTTTTCAGAATTTCATTTTTTGCTCTTTTAATTCTGGTTTATAACTCCACAATTTTGGTTAATGTGAAGTTTTTTACCATTGTAAACTTCATTGAGATGTCTTTGTTTTTTTCTTCATAATTTCTTCCTTTATGCTAATAAATTCAAGGTCCCTAAGCTCTTTAGGTTCCATGTTTAGAGATTCTCTTATAAAAGCAGTATGTACATTTTCATGGTTAGCTTACTCTTCTATAATGACTTTTAAGTTTGGTTCAAATTTAAATTCTAATATTATTATGTTTTGGTTTTTTCTTCAGCAGCATTTGTACTTTTATTGATCAATTTCCTATCAACTATCTAATTTTGTAAAGTTCACATGAGTTTATCATTAAAAACATGGCAGAAACTCAGCTACACATTTCTTTGTCATCATCCATGAATGAGCTAAATGCTCAGCTCCCAATCACAGCATAATTTGAAAGAAGTGCCGCAGTGCACCTGTTTGCACAGTGACTTGTGGATTGAAGAGGAAGCTTGTACTTCATGCAATATAGTCACTATTAATATATCAGAGAGACAATGATTTGAACTACATGTTGGGGGATTTTGTTATTGAACTATAGTAACTGAAACCATACATATCAGTGATATACAAAGTGAAAACAGCCTCTAAAAACATTTGGGGAAAGTATAGTACAGAACACAGGAGTTGTGCCTAGGATGCATTTAAATAGATGCTAACTCTGCTTGTATTTGGGGTCACCGTTATAACCATTAACAGTTATTCTCAGTAATGCTTCTTACACAGGCATATCCTTCCCCTTATGGGCCTAGAGATATACATTTTACATAATATTTGAATAGATAATCTATATCATTTCAGGGTTTTTTCTTGCCATTAAATACAGACCTATCCAAGTATCTTCCATTAATGAGTTTCTAATAGTTTTAACCAATACAAACTTATAACAAATCAGAATAGTTATAATACTAAAATATTCACAACTACAAGAGTTACATTATAGTTTATGTTGGACTTTACTGCTAGCATATTGTAGCTATTATAGTTAAAGAGCAGATATGAAACTATCTGATTTATAACTAGACCTTGCTATCCCCCTCTGGCTGTTTCTGAGATTAACAGTTGGGTTTTCCTTCTGAGTTCTTTAAGGGCTCCTACCTATGTAAGGAGTCAGTGCACCAACTGGGGGAACAGTTCTTGCTGTTGATATTCTTCTTCCATAGAAAGTGACACAGTGTTGTTGGTCATTGTTGCTGTTGATTTACATCTTTTGAGGAAATACTTTTGTAAAATCCAGGAAAACTTACATTCTTCTCCAAGTATCTCTGTGGGCTTCTTGAATTCCAACCAAGGCAAAGTATTGAAAGATACATGAGATCAAGATCTTCCCCACCCATTTAAAAAGATCTAACCCAAAGCAACACAAAAGCCACAGGAGAGTGCAGGGCTCCCCCTGCTGTGCTCTGTGTCTGCCTGTCAGTCATTAGTAGCTGTGATCCAACCTGCAAAGGGAGACTTGGGTCAGAGAAAAACCCAGAGCTGGTATTTTTAATAGTTGTAAATTCAGAGTTCAGAAAATAAAGGATTCTGTTAACTCATGTGATACCAACTTGGGAAGAAGCTGAACTCAAAGTGTCAATTCTGAATCTATGGAAAGGCACAGATGAGACCAATTATACTGCAAATTGTGGCATTTGCTCACTTTCATTGTTTAGAAGTAGTACCTAGAGAGAAAGAAAAAGAAAAAAAAAGAAAACTGAAAGAAAATAACCCAACAGGCAATGCTGAAATGAATGGTGTTTGATGTGCTTTTCATAAACAAGCAAGCATTGATGATCTGCTCCTTGGTAACCATGGGCTGTAGTTTTCATATCATTTTTAGCAATAGCCTGAGTTTAATCCTTGGAGTTCTTGATCTGAATCTTTAGACAGGTATGAAAAAAGGAAAAAGGAATAAAATGATAACATTTGCCTAACCAATGGCCTGGAAATCCTCGCTTTAGCCAGAGTGCTAAAGGAGGAAACAAATGGTGTGTTTTATATTTTCATTCATAAGTGCAGTGTCCTGTTGTGTGTTCTCATCATGGATTCTTCAAATAGCTATTTCTGGCTGTCCTATATATCTTCTCAGCTAATGAGCATTCATCTTTGTGCATCATTTGAAAGAAGGTGACAAATCAGCATTTCTCTCTAAATAAATTGAAACTGAGAATGTGAGGCAGTATTATTTTTTTATCTTTCATTTCCTTAGTGTGATAGCACCTCAAAACTATCATCCTCAGGAAACTTTCCAGCATCATTTCTTAAGAGGCACTTTCTATTTTTAATTAACATTTTCTATGGCTTTCAAAGTCTCTGTCTCTGTTACTAACTCTTAGACTAACATCCCTTCCTGTTTTTTTTCAAAATTTTTAATACAAACATTTTATTTTTCAAATTAAAATTTTACTTCCAAGAGTAGGTGCTTGGACAAGAGAATTGCTAGAGATTCATTAAGTGTTGCAGGATTTTTCTGTCTTAAATTGTATACTTTTTCCATTATTGCAGCAGTTAAATGAAGTGTCTGTGTATGTGTGTGTGTTCACATATTGCTAGAAAACTGGCATTGTGAACTGAACATGCACTCTGAGGTGGTTCCTAATGGATAATTTTTATTAACAGAGACACAAAATATGTTTAAAGTACAATGACATCACAAAGGAAGTAGACTCATCTCTATTTGTTAAAAGAAAGTTGACATGATCAAGATCATTTTTATAACTCATAATTTTGCTAAGAAAAACAATGTCCATGAAGAGAAAGTATATAATTTAAATTCCTTTGGTGAGCATTCTTAGTGATCAAATGCCCATATTGTTGTTCATAATACAATGATGGAACGATGTCTGTGGGGGAACTTCCTCTTCATCACCTGTAAAAAATATCACCAGCAACACTGTAAGTCAGATAAACTAAAACTTGGGGATTACACAAATACACACAGACAATTCCATTCATACATAAATTTTTTATGATGTTTCTTTTTATTTTTAATTTTTTACTTTTTACAAAATTATTACCTTTTAGAGTAGAACTATAAACTTTTTGTAATCATTTATAAAATGACTGCAAATCTAAGATTTACTATTGAGTATGTTTGTGCATAAATGTTTCTAAACCTATGTATTGTGACATTGTCCTTTCATCATTCATACTGAGAAACCATTGATGACAGAGTAATATTTAAGTGACTTTAATATCATGTTCATCTACATTTAGAGTCTGTGTTTTGTCTATAGTTTAGGCTACTTAGTTGGTCCAAAAAAAAAACTGAATAGATCACAGAGTTAGAAACCCACCCACAGATTGAACTGATATGAAATAAAAGAGAAAATTGGTTTTTAAACTTTATTGTTAATCAGAGTTACACAGAGTTAATCAGAGTTTTTAAACTTTATTGTTAATCAGAGCACTGATCACTAGACTAGGAAATTTCTCAGCAATATATGTTCTCAACTGAAGCTGATGAAGCTGGTGTGGGCACATACTCTTAGAACCACTGAAAATGATTGCAGAGAAACAATGTACACTTCTCAGCATTGAGACCTTACCATGTCAGGGTGTTAGTGGGTTTAGCAAGGACATGGCTTCTAAACAATGGTGAAAGGGCTAGGTAGAGTTGAGATTGTTGATCACTTCCTCTCTCAGTCAGTCTCGCATAAGGAACTGGAGTTGGGCTGAAACTAAGACAGTGAGATGACAGCATTGACACCAAGTCAAGCTTGGACGTCTTGGGAGGGGAAGTCGTTTGGGGAGCAAGTCCAGGGGCTTGAAAGATAATATCCTTCAGAGTAAGAGTGAGAGTGATGTGCAACCCTGTAAACATGAATGGCTTAAGCATTACCAAGACATAAAGCCTGAACACTCACTACAAGGGAAAAATGACTACAGTAAATACATTCTGTAACTCAAAAGCTTGACTTTCTTATGAATGATGTCACAAGAAGGCTTAGCTCCCAGGAATTATATCCTGCTATCTGTTGGGAAAGAGGCAAGGCTTGGGACGGAAAGATGTGCTCCAAAGTCAGTGTTTGTTACTTGATCTTTCCAGTTTTTCAGTGATAAAAGACAACTCCTAGTCCAATACAGTTTATGGCTTAATAAAAATGATCAAATGTAGTATGATACAAAGATAGTTTTAGAAGTTTAATATAAGTATGATTTTATTTCATTTTTTAGATATATTGGTATGATTTTGAATTACCAAGGATTAAGGTGAGTAACTGCAGCTACCACCACAAGGTTAATATGCTAATTCTTCCTTGCTCCTTCACACTGAGAAGACAGAAGAATAAGGACGGATATTTTGTAGTTTATTTTCCTCTCATTCCCAGTTTTCACAAGAAGTCAATACCATCCTTTAGTGGAGTAATAAAGAGAGAATCAACATGACATTCACAATTTAATAGACAAGCCAAAGTACCTTCCTAGGGGGGTTTTGATAATGAAATACTGTCGTTCACTTCATCCATTTCAAAATCAAATTAAAGGCCTAAGGGAAAATCTCCCTGAAGAATTAACATTTTTCATGTTGCATATATGTATAATACAATAATCCTTAAATTGGAGACAATTTTTTTCCGGAGTGTCATAAAAAGGAAAAGAGGGTGAAATGGTAAATTGGAATGAGCCTGAAGAGTCCCAGATTCAATGTCTTCCAATTTACATTTTCTAAGGTCTGTTTACAATGGTTTGTAATGCCTCATATCAAGATAATTGGCATTTTCTTTCATATGGTGGTTCTTCCCTTGTTAGTGATGGTGGAAAATAGTCAAAAACATGTGCTTCCGTAGCTTTTTTCCTTTTCATTTGTGTGCATCCACCAGGGTCCTACACACAGTAGGCCTTAGATAAAGATCTGCCAATACCACAAGGCCAGCAACAATAGTAGACCACTCAATGCTTCATCCCACTTCATTCAATCCTTTTATGAAGGATTCTGATCTACTAAGGGGACACTTGAATGACTTGCTCTCATGCTCTTTAGAGAACAAGGCAAGCCTGCCTCTGTTTAAAAACCCAAAACTATTGCAAATGTTTTGTTTCTCATTTCAACAGAGTGAAGGTAGAAGACCGATGCTTTCTTCATTTGTAAATGTGTCCATTGTTGGTCTTTGAAGAAAGTCCCCATTCCTGAAATGCTTATAGCTTAGGAGTCTAATGAGAGGAAGAGGGCACAGAACCTATGCAGGAGATGCGTCTAGATGTTGCAGAGTTCTCCTGGCCCCATGGGAGGGATACTGTATGCTGCTCTGCCCAAGATGGGACATACACATGTGTAAAATCCTGCTGCTTTTGTCGTAATGAAGTAGAACAAAGCACTCGATTAAGATAAAAATTACTATTTTCAGATTTTTTCAGTGTTATGGTGATGCCTACTTGTGTGGCAAAAGCCACACCTTTGTGTGCATTCACTTTTCCCTTCCTTAAAAAGAACACCATAGTCAAAAATCCCCCTCTTGATGTCTCCTTTCTTCTGCAGTCCCAGTGCAAACACTTTCTCATCTCTACAACTAGAGATGAGAAGTTTCTATATTTAAAATACCTATTCTTGCTTACATTGAAGTGGTAAAGAGGAATATGAAGGGCTTCTAATAAAATGCAGTCTTCTTGCTCATCTATCTGAACTCCTATTTTGCCTTTTCAGAAGCAGCCCATTTTTGTACTTAATTAATATGTATTAATTTTATCATATTTGAGGCATTCATTTATTCTTCCTTCATTCACTCAAAATATTATTTGAGTCACAAACACATGGGATCCATTTAGGGAGAGCAGGCTCGCCCGGCTCTGAGTTACTCCATGGTGTTTAGAACAACAGTTTTCACACTGTGCCTAACTCTGAGTTACTTCTCTATTTTATGAAGCAGGAGTGTGCCATCAGTTACTCCGTTTTGAGTTTAAGTGTTAAGGTAGCATGACTGTTCCTTGTTCATGTAAGTAAAAATCCACCATCTCCCTAGCACTACCATAAGGCACAAACTGATATAAATTAATGGCACTAATAAAAATGACTGCCCATGAAGTTATCAAATTAATCAGAACCACACGGATTCATGGATTCATGAATGTATCAAACTCATATTGGAAAACTAAGACCCATGAATTTATTGAACCAGACTGCCAAATGAAGCAACTCCTTCACCCGAGGTTTATAAAGGAGAAGCACCCTAAGACCCAACATGGCAGCACACTGATCCTAACCCCTGGCCACTTGTCAGAACCTTGCAAAAAATCACTACAGAAAAGAATCTCCAAATTTCTGTCTTGAGGCATTAGCAAAACACCATTTCTCCTGTCCCTGAAAACCACACACAGCCCACTCCAACCTTACAACTCAAGCTAACACTCTGAAATGGCAGTCTGTATGGACCCTGGCCTAGAATAACTTCTGTGCTTTGACAGCTCTGTGCCTTGAACAGGTTCTTCAGCTGACTACCTACAGTGACTCTTTGCATTCAATATCTGCTCTCTGCCTTTGCTTTTAGTTCAACTTCCTGAATCCCTGTGGCTGCCTTAACTTTTTCTTAACATTTCCATGTGTGTGCTAAGAGTGACGTGCAACTTGAATATTATAGATATTAGTAATTAAGACTGGAATAAAAGAAATTGTGTTTGCCTGGCTCATGCCTATCAGGTGACCCAGGAGTACTTGGTGAACTGCCACTGCTGGAAGTGGTGCAGCCTCTGAATTCATTGTTTTTCAGTAAATCCTGACATTGTGGAAAGACACAAACGTGTTTAGTCTATGATGATGCCACAGCTTGCTCATGACACCACTGCACTTGGCAATTGAGATTTGAACTTGACTGCACAGACTCAGGGTGGATCAGTCTGGCAGAGCAGTCTTTTTCAAGGTTCCTGGGCAAAGGGACAGAGCTTTACCACCAATGCATCAAAGGCTGATGCTTTTGTACAAAGTCACAATAGGAAAATGGAATTACACACCAAAAAAAAATTACAAATAAATCATTTATTTATTACATTCAACAAAAAGAAAGTCATTGCCAAATAGCACACTCACATATGCACACACACATGCACTTACACCTGTAATTCCTGTTCCATCAGTTATCTAATATCTCTTGAATTCTTCCCTTATGAATTGGCACATTAACATTAATGGTTTGTGGTATCTAAAGCCCACTCACACTATGTTTTCTCTGTTAACAATTGTAGCTGTCTTTTTATAAGGATGGCACTGTATTCTGCTCTGTAATCACAATTATGTTTTCTAAACTTTTTCTATCCTTTTTGACAGAACAAAAATCTCTTTGCAGTGATTTATCGTTAGTGTTCTATAAGCAGTGTTTATAATAGAGAGAAGTCAATTCCTAGGATCACATCTTCCCTTCTACAATTCAAACAAACAACCCCTGTGACAGTTGGTGGGTATAATTGCAAGTATTAAAGTTTTTTGGATGCTTCTTTCACTTTATCAAATACTCAAGTATACTAGTGTTTGGTTTACTTTATTTGAATGACAAATTTTTTGTGCCCCTTTTTTGTTTATTTGCCAATTTCCCTTGAATATTTTTTCTTTCTGATTTATTTTTATCTTATGGATAACTTACCACATTGCTTAGATCTCAAATTATTAAAGCAATTCTATTCTTTGTCCTGAAATTTTTGTTTCATTGAGGTCTCTGAATTTGTATTCTAATTGAGACCAAATACTTTCCAGAAGTATTGATAGGGGTCATACTGAGACTTCTTAACTAAACTCTGTATTTTTACCACAAATGTCTTTGCCCTGACCATTCTTGATTAATTAAATTATCTCTTCAAATATCCTTCTCAGAAACTATTTATAAAACACAAGTCTACTGATTCTTTTCAATGACAATGTCTTCAACATGCTCGTCAGTAATGCTTATGTTTAAGTATATATTCAAAGTTACATTTCCTCAGTTACGTTTCTATCCTGTTGATCGAAATTTCAATAATTACCTCTAATTACTACTAGTATCATTCCCATACTACTATCATTCTTGGTCTTAATTCTTTCTTTTATTTCTCCTTCAAACTATTTTCACTAAGACTGTTTCTAATGTGTGCTCAGGAGTTTTATTCCATTAGCTTCTGTTCAGCTAAGGTCTGGGGACAGATTTTCTCCTTGTGTTACAGACTTCAATTATACATGACAAATAGGTAATGTCAAATATTCCCAATTATAGTATAATATAAAATATAATATGAAATTATTTTCACAGTATAAAAATACCTTGTATAATGACATACATTAATTTCTTCTGTTTCTCCAACTTCCTTTTGATTCTCTGGTAAGTCTTGTGTTTTTTCTTAGTATTTTTTTCTCTTTAGTGATTTCCTTCAAATATTTGCTAAAACTTGTATATCTAGTTAGATCGTAGAATGAGGAAACAGGAGGTGTGCCTGTGGGTTGTGGATATGACAGTATATAGACTAATGAGCTTTACCCTTGTAGATGAGTGCAGAGACCTCGGAATTGCCCGAAGGAGAATGATTTAATTTGGGATTCCAAAACCCACAGCACATATTTTAATTTGTGTAAGATGGATCAGCTACCTCCTTAGCTATAGCACAACACTTTACAAAGCTGGTGTTTTTGCTTCAAAACTTTGTTGAATCTCTTATCTAATGAATGACCTCTTTTCTATTAAATTTCACATACATGAATTTATACATTTTTGGTTATTTTTCTACTATTCCAATAGGATCTTGATAGCTATGAGAGGCAATTCACATGTGAAATCTGTCACAAGGTAAGCAAAGTAATATTTTCTACAAAAATGGTACTTTGCACTTAACATATACTCTTTGCCTTATAAATATTTTCTATGTTCATCTTCTATTTTCTATATGAATGCAAGAATTAAAGCTCTTATAATTCAAATCTTATGGCTTATATATTGAGGTTACATGTTTGTCATTTAGTAAATTAAAATAGCATATAAACCAAAAAAAATTCAAGGATTCTTATCAAACACTTTTCATTCTGTTACTTAGAATTATATCTTTATGTGGCATTCCTGTACTATTTTAAATAAATAATTTATTATTTGAATTACTTATCCATATTTTTATATGAGAGAAACAAATATAACAATAAATCAACTGTGAGTTATTGAGCTTCAGTTGTGCATTATGAGTGATTTTTCCTTTGCTTTCAAGATTTTGTCTTTTTCAACATTTGGACTATGATATACTTAGGAATAAATCTCTGCATTTGTCATCCTTTCCGTTTTTGAGCTTCTTGGATATGCAAATTAGTGTTTTTTTGTCACATTTCAGAAGCTTTAGGCATTATTTATTAAATATATTTTTAGCTTTTTTTTTTTTAATACTTTCCTTCTGTAGCCCCTATTGACAGGTGTTTGTAGTCAGTGATATTTCAAATTTTTCTGAGACTTTCTTCATTTGTTTATTTCTATTCTTCAGGATTTTGTACTCTCTAGGTACCTTGATATTCACATATCTGTTCTTCTGCCATCTCAAATCCACTGTTTGATCCCATGTAGTGAATTTTTCATTTTGGTTCTTGCACTTTTTAATTCCAGAATTTCCATTTGATTCCTTTGTTATTTCTCACTCTTCTGTGCTACTCTTGATTTTATGAGAGATTATCACCCCATTGTTTAATTCATTCAAACCTGGCTTTCTCTAGTTCTTTAAATATAGGTATAACACCCTATGTATGCATGTAAGTAGATATGTATACATTTGTTTTACTGTATGTAGGCTGCACTTTCTTGTTCATTTATATCTATTTATTTATTTTTTTAAAAACTAAACAATTTTGATAACAGATTATATCCACTTTGGAAACCACATCCCCTATACTCCATAACTGCCAAAGGTTTGTTGTGCTTTGTTTTGTGACTTGATTATGCTAATTCAGTGAAGTCTTTGTGCCCCCTACATTTAGCTTCTGATTTCACTCTTCATACTCTTCACAGGGTACTCTTTGGGCATTTACACAGCCTGTCTGGTCATCAGAGATCACTGTGGTCCCAGTTAGCCTCTCTTTGATTGTTGCTTACTGAATTCTCCATTAAATTGTTAGCTGGTCTGCCTCCTTTGGTATCACATCCAGCTGTTAGCTTCTACTAATTGCCAGCTGATTACTTTAGCTGTGTTTTTTTTTTTTCCTTGACAACACACTGTGAACATAAATTGCTTCACAATCTGATCCAATTTGAAGTAGGCAACTTTGTATGAGCAAGATGTTTCCTGTCTCTGAGGTTTGCTCCAATTTCTGGGAGGCATTTCCTCACTGTCTCTCTCCCTAGTTCTTGCTGCTAAATTTCTAGTAAAGGTGATGTTTTCTATTTTACTACTACTATCATGGAACTACCAGCCTCCTCTTATTTGTTTACCACCAAGTTGTTTTTTATGGATAAACTTTCCATATTCTGTTTAAAATAAGGTGATTTCTCTTAGAGTAAGCTGCAGAGATCTCTTTTCTTGCAGTCAGCCTCACATTCACAGGCAGAACCTCTGTACCATTGAACTAGACCTGACATTGCCTATAGTAAATGCTTCTTCTATGTGGACACAAAGACTGTATGAGTACCATATTGGGTAGGGATGGTAGTCTTGACCTTCATAATTTGGTTCTTTTTATTGTACAATGTTGTGACCTCTGAACAAAGTGAGGTAGAGGCAATGAAAGAATGCTTACTATTCTTGCTCTTTTATGATTGAGATGCATCTGCTGATAACTAGAGGTTTGGGGGCCAGGGAGGAAACCCTGATCCTATTATCTGAACTTGTCAGCAAGAGAACTTGTGCATTACTTATAATGAGAAATCTTGGCTGCCTACGGTTCTATACCATAGCTCTAGACTGGATGCTGGGAAAGGAAGAAGACTGATGGTCTTGGCCATAGTTACCTGGAATACAGGTTATTTCATATTGATTTGGGTATGGGGGTGGATACAGGTGTAGCTCAAATGCCACACAGAAAAAGAGTTAATTGTTGTTATATAATTAGAAAATTTTTTGAATAAACATTTCTTCATTGCAATATGCTATTTGCAAATACTTCAGATACCAAGCATTGTTACTATTATTTACCAATTAAGTAATTGTTTCACTGGGGAGAGATTCCACTGAGCATGTCAAACTGCAATTTTTGGATGTCAGAGAGAAAATTTTCAATGATGTAAATTTCATTCTAAGGACAGGAAATATCATTTTTCTAAGAAAAAAAAGAAGAACCTTGACTTTTGTTGGCCTTAGTAACAACAAAATGTTTTATGAAGGGATTAGGACTAGAGCAGAGTTTAGAATTATAAGTGAGATTCTGATATATTTAAGATACCAATGAAACCAACACAAGTAGTCATTGAAGTTCTGGATATCTGAGCCCCTAAATATGATTTACTGGTGATCACATGTTTAGTTTGTGTACAATAAATATAACCTATAGAATTAACACTTACAACACACCTATACATTTCAAGAAGAAATTAGGTATAATTATTTCTCTAAGGTCTGAGTAAAAATAGATGTTCACATCTGACCACAGTCTGGAAAGCTTTTGCACTTCTATGGAGGGTACAGAGAACAATGTCCAGGAGTGGATGCAGGACCATCCATGAACACTTCATAATAAAAGGTGTAGGAGGAACTCACAATATTTTTTACATTTTATTTGCAGTTCTTAAGACACAATTACCTGTTTATCAGATACCCAGATTCTTTCAGCAGAATTTGGTAGTTTGTGCTTGTTTTTCAAAATGGCATCATCCTCATTTTATTTTTTATCCGTTTGATACACTGTCTTCCCAAGATGTTTCTTCTCTAATGATTACTTTGATATAGCACATGGAAAGTTAATTTTTCACAGGGTCAATGTTTTGTCCCCATTTTCTTGCTAGCTTAGCCATTTAGACTGTCATCTCTGTAATGGTTGAAGCTGGAAAGTTTCTCCAGTGAGGATTATGCAGGTAATTAGATTTATTTTGTTTGTAACTAAGTCTGGGTGTTTTCACAGATCCAGCCAGGCTTCCTCAAGTCTTTTTCCCTTAGGCAGTCACAGTTATTAATTACAAAATACCCACTTCTGTGAATTACAATCAATCCTTGATCATCACAAATTCTGCCTCTCCAATAATTCCCACTGACAATTCTTTGACTTGCCACTATTTTAACAGTAACAAAAATCCTGCTTCATGAAGCTACCTTTGAACTCACTGAATACATAAATAAATGTATTCTTTTTGTAGTTTCTTTGCCTATTATCAATAGAATTCTCTAACATGGCCAAGCTATTATTTTTCTGAATTTATTAAAATTATGAGGTGGGGGTTTGGTTGCAACCACCTCTCAAAGAACAATTCTCTCGATTTTAGTGGTAATTGGAGAAAATATTTCTTCCATATGATGAGATACAGGAAATAGGGCTTCATTTGCCCAGAAGTCCCTAACTGATCAGAAAAAAAAGCTTTAAGAATAAGGGAGTCTGAAGTACACATTGCAATATGCCATATTAAAATAAATTTTTGCATCTGGAAGAATATTTATGTCATACCTCTGCATTGAAGCCAAGTCAATGAGTAGTTTGGGTAACTTTTCTATATAAATAACTATAAGTTTGCATCATACAAATTGTCTTTCAGAAAACACTCCTTGGTGATTTCTGCCTTTCTATTCCCGTTGTCTTCTTTGCCTGGATTCCTACACTTCTCCTTACTCTTCACGCTAAAGAGAACTGCAACACAACTGTGCTGCTGCAAGGCTCCATAGGAGAACTGGTCCTACGCACTCCAATTTTATATGATCTGCATGCATTAGTCAGGTTTTTATCACCAGGACCAAAATACCTCTCAAGAACAGTTTGGAGGATGAAAAGTTTATTTGGGGCTCATGGTTTCAAAAGTCTCAGGTCATGATTGGCTAACTCCATTGTTCTCTGGCCCTATTTGGTCTTTAAATGAAAATATAACAAATAATAGAAAATTTTTAAAAATCCAAATTATTTCTGTATCATGCAGTAAATATTATTTTAAGAATAGGTTGTGTTACAGTAAGAGGAAGATTGGAGCCAACATTATCAGGGAAATATGGATTTTTTAGATGATTTCAAATGCCCATTTATGCCTAAAAATGTTATGATTAATGGATTCTCTAAACTTTTCTTCTGCAACTCAAATGGTAGGAAAAAAGCAAGCCTTTGAGATATGGTATTCTCTACTTTCTTCTGAATGCTAAATTCTAGCTGGCAGACACTCTTATTCTTATTTGAAGGAATAAGAACATATGCTCTATTTTCAGTAGGTAGACATTGTATGCATAAGTATTCTATTTAATCAGAAGAAAGATTCAAAAGATTTTTTATGAGGGAAAGGAATAGCTGTGATACAATAGATGATTTTAACTACATTTTTGGAGCACATACAGCACCTACATCTAATAAAGGTCCTTATAGTTGGTGCACAAGAAATTAAAAGTAAAAAAATATAATAACATGCCTATAGAAATACATACACATGCAGAATAGAAGAGATGACATCATTCACCAGAGGAGAACAACTCAATGTTCATGATTATACAGGCATGGAATAGAATTTGGTCTAATTCAGTTCTTTGTGATCCTGGGAGAATCTCTTTTCTACAACAGTTGTCATCTAGTCTCATAATGATTCAAAGAGGGATACTTTATCACAAAACATAACCAAGAAAGAAGGAATAATTTGAAGTTTCCTTTAAGTATAAGTGTAAGTATATGCATGTATACACATTTTCTTTCCTTTTTTGCATTTTAGTTCACTGAAGTTACACAAAATATTGGAGTTCATTTTGACATGATTATACAGGCATGGAATAGAATTTGGTCTAATTCAGTCCCCAGTACTTCCCTTACCCTTCACTTGTCCCTCACTTGTGCCATTTCCTATACTTTACTGATCTTTCTTCTAATTATTTATAGTTTTTTAAAAGAGTGCCTTGTGGCTATGCAATTCACATATTTGTATATTTGTGGTATATTTGTATATATGCATAGGAGAGTTTGATCAGTTCATTCCACTGTTCTTCCCTCTTCCCTGCTTATCAATCCCCTTCCTCCATTCCACTGATCTCTTTTCTATTAGCATGAAATATCTCCCTTTTACTTTTTCTATAAATTTACTAGATAGATAATACTGTATGTGTTATCATGTGCAACACAGTGTTTTGCTGTATATATATACCTTGTGGAATGGTTAAATCTGACAATATCCAAATGCATTACTTCACAGTTATTATTTTTATGTTGATAGCACATAGCATCTACTCTTTTCATGTTTGTCAAGAATACAATGTCATCATTAATGATGATCACCTTTTTTGTACATCTCTTGAAATTTATTCCTCCAATCTAACTGTTATTATAAGCTATCTCATTAGAACCATTTCTTGGAAACCAAAAAGAGCAAATGAAACATATGGCTATCAACATAGTCTTCAGGCATTTCATCAAGTGATGAGATGTTGCAAAATTGTATTCAAACATATTTCTTTTCCTTCCATTTACTTTCCTAACTTTGGAGATTTAGTGCAGAAAAGCAAGAATTTGAAAATTGCTGTCTTACAGTAAACAAAACAAAACAAATCTTGTTAAGAGCAGAAATGAGAAGTGAAAACACTGATTTCTCTCCAGGATTTGTAATCTAAGTGATTGGGACTAGTTTGAAAGCCATTTAAGTTTTCACAAAGATAATCATTTGGTATTTTTGTTTGTTTGTTTGTTACTATGTTTAATCAGCCATAATACCTCATAAGATACATGTAGCAAGTATTTGAATTCAAATCCGCTTATCTCCTTTTATTAGTCCACTTTGTACAAATAGGAATATCTGTTTTTAGTGAAATCAGAAAGTCCCCATCCTCTGGGAATTTAAAGGTGATAAAAATCACAGAGATAGCTCTTAGTCAAACACAATAAACAGCACCTGATATATAGAAAGCCAAAGACAGTCATTATATTACATAGAAGTTAAATGATGATTGCAAACATATATTGTGCTCCAGACTTATGGGAAAAACAACTTTTGAAATACTCTTACAATGTGCACATTACACTGTTGAACAGATCCTTGAAGAATGGGAATGAGTTGATCAAGCAAGTATGTGGGAAAGGTTATTTCATGCAAAGGCAAACAGAACAGATTTGGGAGAGTGAAAATATTGGCACAGATAACTGTAATGCTATAGCATCTGATATTCCTTGTATAGCTAGTCACACCATTCAATTTGATAGTCAAAGCAAATGATTCAGAATTCATCTAAGTACCTTCTTATTTTACCTCCTTTTCCTATCTTGCCTTCAAAAGGATTTGTTTCTCTAAGAAAAAGATGAGAAGAACTGGATTCATCATTAAAAATGAAGGTACTAGATTAATATCACCACTACAATTAGCATGGATAAATTATGTTAGTGAGAAGTGGCAAGAAATGACTAGATTAATGACTAGGGTAGATATTTGATAAAATTAACTATTTCTTTTGTGCTATATCTTATTTTTATAAGTAAAAGAATTTTAGCAATTGGCTTACATTTTTATAAAGAATTTTAATTTCTATTCATTTGAATATTATAGAAATGTAGCTACCAAAATCAGATACCATTATAGTTCTTTGTCACTATACATTAATTATTTTTTATTAGTAATGAATGCCATGGATAATATAAATTAACATTTAGAGGCTGCTCACAACATGTGAAGGTGAAATTCTGAAGGTCCCCAATGTATCTCTGGAGAGTCTACAGGTTAGTAGCTTGACTTTGGTCAGAGATAATACTGAATTTAAATCTTTGTTCTCATAAATTATAGCTATGTGACATTGTATAACTGACTCCATTTTACTTACCTTTGTTTCCATGTTAAATCACCACCTGAAATGGAGTTTTTAATGAGGTTTAAATGGAATTATAGGTGAATGAGAAGCTGTTGGCTAAAACTTATATACAGAAAAGACTTCAAAGGGTTTGTATGTGTGTGTTTATCCTCAATGTTTAAGGCAGAGTGACTCAAATAACAGAAAAGAACATGATACAGAGCCTGACAAAGCAATCAATAAATACATGTAGAGTGATTAAATGAGTAAAAATTTAAAAGGATAAGTTGACAAAATATACACTTCTAAGTCCATAAAAATTTCCAAATTTGAGATTATTTGTGGTTTTTCCCAATTGGCAGTCAGAACTATATTCTCATATTATTTCATGAATCAGAATATTTAAGCATGACCAAAAAGTCTGTACTTCTAGCAAATCTAAGTGATACAATACAAGCATTAAAACACTACATTTTGAAAATCAATGATGTAAATGTAACTCAGAGAAGAGATGTACACATGCTGCTAAGAAAAACAATTTTACAAAGCACATACACTCGTTTGATTGACAGACCTTTGGACAGAATTCAATAGCCTCAAGTTGTAAAAATATAAATTTGCTGATATGTGAGCTGGTTTGTTTTAATAGAAAACATTTTAGGACCCCTGAAGCTAGATAGAGAGGGTGTGTTGAGTGAGATGCATTAAAGGGTGAATAATGATAGACATTTACATAAATATAAAACAGTGTAATGGAACCTCTCAGTGAAGGGACAAAACATCCTGTGTAAGTTTGCAATATTTCAGTGTCTTATTGCATATGTGTTCACATAAGCATGTTTTAATTTTAAAAGCAGAGCAGCAACAACTTTTAAGTTTACTATATTCACTAAAATGCCCTTGGAAATATGTAATCTTAGAGACAATGTCATCTTCCAAGATGTTTACCAACCAGCAGGTAGAGAAAGCCACCAACACTTAATTTGAAAATCCAGCTGCTGATTAGCAGTGCAAGACAGCAAGAGAAGAGATGTCACAAGGTAGTAAGTGATTAATTGCCACTTGAATCAAATTGACAGTAATTGATAAAGTACTTCAAGGAAGGAAGAGGTTATCTGATGACCTTCAGTTGTGCAGAGGTGAACCTGTGATGGGTGCTTCTTGGTGAAAACACAGGTGGAAGGATAAAGTACTATAAAGTAGCATTAGAAAGGACTAGAACACTAAAAGCACTAGAAAGTCTTTTAAAAAATAAAATGGAGCAATAAAATTGGCACTTTCTATTTCCTTGGAAATGTCCCATATATGTTCATTTCCTTACACTTTACATCCCTGAGAATTAGGTGTTAGCACGGATGTTACAGATGAAAACCCTGGATTCTGGGAGTAAATAATTGATCCAGTGTCATATGAAGTTCAGTATGGTATTTAAATTGTGGTTGATAACTCCAAACTTGCTCCTGTTCTACCATATGCCTCCAACATCTGGTATACTTAGAAAAAACAATAATATGAAACAGGTGATGATGTCAGGCCAATGCATTTTAAATATAATTACTTCCAGTTGTAATGCATTTTGATGCTGTCAATTTCAATCCTTTAGAAATTTGGATTTCTCTCCTCCTTTAATCTGTCCTCAACTGACTAATATATTTTGGTATCTGGCCACCCCTTTACCTGTTGTAATTACCATCAAGTTCTACTCTAGGACTTCTTATTGTAGAGACACTTAGGAACTATTTTCTGCTGAGTTTATTTTCTTATTGTGGAATTATTCATTGTATAAGACTATTTTGATACAAGATTAAATTAAAAATCTGTTTTTAAAAATGGTTGGTTGAAAAGAAGAAAATGTATTTTTCTTTGGGTTTTTACTTAACTCCTATACTGCAAGCAATTTTTATTCTTAGATCATTTTCTCTAATGCAAGTAGATGGGTATTTTGGTGTTGCTAAAAAAGAGGTGGGAATCTAAATAAGAAAAAAATATTCATATTTCATCTGTATTGAAGGTATTATGCTAAGGAAAATAATCCAATCAAAAAGACAAACACTCCATGATTCCACTAAGGGAAGGTCTCTGAAGGAGTCAAAATTACAAAAAACAGAAAGAATGGTGGTTACTAGTGCCTGGCAGAAGGGGGAAATGGGGAATTGCTGTTCAATGAAAACAGAGTTTTAGTCATGCAAAAATTTCTAGAAATTTGTTGTACAGAATCCTGATTAGAGATGACAATTCTGAACTGTACACTTGTAAATTTGTTAAGCAAGTAAATCTCATTTTAGATGATTTTTACCATAGTTAAAATAAAAATTCACAGCAGAAAATTACTGCTTTCAAGAACTTAAATAACAAACAAGAAAGAACTCAAAAAACTTAACACCAAAAAAACTAACAACCCAATCAATAAATGGGCCAAAGAGCTGAACACACTTCACAGAAGAAGATATACAATCCATCAACAGACATATGAAAAAATGTTCAAGATCTTTAGCAATCAGAGAAATGCAAATCAAAACTACCCTAAGATTCCACCTCACGCCAGTCAGAATGGCAATTATCAAGAACACAAACAACAATAAGTGTTGGCGAGGTTGTGGGGAAAAAGGCACGCTCTTACATTGCTGGTGGAACTGCAAATTGGTTCAGCCAATCTGGAAAGCAGTATGGAGATTCCTTAGAAAA